>CM067361.1:60476150-60498650 GCA_034401795.1 Chaetoderma sp. LZ-2023a
ACTAAATGATAAGTTTGCGATTAATATAGAACGTGCATGTATCTGTCTCTCTGCACATGCGCCATGTTTACAGTTCTCGTGGTCTATTAAATAGAAACACCTTTGCACGAGATATGAGATGACTGTTGATTTATGTTCAATTTACCCAGCATGCAATGCTACACAGCATGTAACACCTTGACTCCATATTCGTTGTAATTATTTTGCGCCAAATTCGTTCAGTCTATTACATTTGGCCCGCCCCCCCCCCCCCCCTTTGGGTCGTGGATGAGGATCAAAAGGTCAAGAAATAATTGTAATGCAACCCCTCCGAAAGTGTTTGACGGAATTCAACCAAATTTAGTTTGTAAGTTACCCATATCAATGTAGAGCGGGTGAGCACAGTTGCATTTGATCCCGCCCGCAGGGGGTGAGGGATTGGGTCAACATGTCATGAAATGATTACAATGCAACTCCTCTGACACTGTAGGACGAAATTCAACCAAATTTGTTATGTGAGTTACCCATATGATTTTAGGACATTTGCATTTGGCTCCGCCCCAGGGGAGGGGTGGTTCAAAAGTTCAAAGCGGTGATTTTCGATGACGTTTCAAGGTAATAGATTGAATTCAATAGAAATGTCTGTCCAGGCCAGTACTTCTCATCCAAACCGATCCCGTATGAACAGTAAATGATCGAGGAGGTGGCGGTTTGCTGTAGTAACTAGCACACCACCAAGCACGAACGCACGCACACCCACCACCACCCCATCCCTCACCACCAACACCACCACCACAGCACACACAACCTACGCAACCCCCATCCACCACCAAAATCTTCACCCACCCGTTCCCACCGCCCCAACCCCACATGGTCCCACAACCCAACATACAACTTTAGACTTTATAATAATGATGGAAGCAAATAATGTGTAACTTGTAAAACACACGGCGCATAAGCGACAGCGAGAGTAGATGGATTCGCTCATCTGCAATTTCACTATTGATTGTGGAAAACAGATAGGTTCTAAGTCCAAGTGTGTCAGATGTGAAAATACAATACAATTCAGCACTAATAAAATATACTGTTGAATATTTTAGACTTAATTTAGGCCTTAGGCAGCATTGACTTCCACATAAATTGAATTCAAAATATTCATCAGAATATTTCTTTAACCGCTTTCAAAATTCTACTAACTAACATGCTTCTGTTTTTGTTTTGGACACATTTGTACTTATATATGATCTGTACTGTATGCTGGGCATGTTCGAAAATTTAAAATATTTACTCATTTAATGTCCATTTGCAGGCCAAGAGAAGACTATTTTTGAAAATTTACCACTGTAATGACTGGCTCGGTTACCGAGCCAGTCATTACAGTGGTAAAATTTCAAAAATAGTCTTCTCTTGGCCTCCAAATGGACATTACTCAAAACTACTACAGAGGCAGGTTTTGGCCGGTTTCGTCACGAAATGGTTAATTAATTTACAACCTATCATAAGAGTGCATAAAATAACACCGTTCATTTCTAGATTCCATAAAAAATAGTCTACATGTAATATTCGATGCATACCGGGGTACGGAACCCCGTTTAGCTAGAGCGGCTCCGTGACGATAGCTAAGTAACATGTCTTAGCAGAATGTGGTCAATTGTAGACAGTTACATCCAGCAAGTATATCTAATTCTCAGTGACTGCAGCACTACGCGCATCAGCAGTGACGTAGCGTGGGTGTGGCCTGGATCTGGGGTGTGGGGGGTGGGATGTGTGTGGTGGAGTGGGGTGTGTGCGTGAATGGACTTCCCCCACCTGGCAGAAATTATATGAACCAGTCGAAAATTTGAGATCATGTGTAAAACAGTTGTTAGCTGGCTATTATTCTCTGTTCCGTTGAATCTCCGACTTTCTGACTCGGAAAATTCCGACTGGCAAAGCGAGGAACATCCACGTTTCAGCTATGTATGCCTACTTCTTACCAAATCCGAATCTATGCTGCTTACCAAATCTATAGGTAAGAGCTGATTATCAGCCAGACTAATTCACTAGGTTGTAGACCTATACCTAGGCTATATGGCAAAAAAGACACGTATCGTGTTGCCATCTGCCATGTTGTTAAATTAAGCTTAGTATGATCATACTGAAAAATCTCAATTACGCAGAGATTGCAGACCCTCGCCACCCGCCAGTAGCAGTAGCAGTAGCAGTAACGCTAGCAGTAGAAGTAGCAGTAGCAGTAACGCTAGCAGTTGCAGTAGCAGTAGCAGTAGCAGTAGCAGTAGCAGTAGTAGTAGTCGCAGCCCTAGCAGTAGCAGTAGTAGTAGCAGTAGCAGTAGCAGTAGCAGTAGCAGTAGCAGTAGCAGTAGCAGTAGCAGTAGCAGTAGCAGTAGCAGTAGTCGCAGCCCTAGCAGTAGCAGTAGCAGTAGCAGTAGCAGTAGCAGTAGCAGTAGCAGTAGCAGTAGCAGTAGCAGTAGCAGTAACGCTAGCAGTAGCAGTAGCAGTAGCAGTAGCAGTAGCAGTAGCAGTAGCAGTAGCAGTAGCAGTAGCAGTAACAGTGGCAGGTTATTATAACTTCCTTGATCATTTGAAAGCAGCATCACCTCCCTCCTGAATGTTTGAATGTTCTTATGGTTCATATCCTCATTGAATGGCCCATACATTGCAGAGGAGCAATTACATTGCTAATAACATTAATGTGAAATTGATAATTAATCGATAATTGCTGTCGAAAGATTAAATGGTTATTGGATTTAAGGATTTATCGAATTGTTGATGAGACACAATAACATAGATTACACAGGAAAAGAATGTTAATTGTCAATTTGTAATGCTATAAACCTATAAATATATACCTACTGTCATCAGAACGATCACAATCTGGCTTTATTTAGCGCATAGGGGTGGGCCTTGACACTGCACAACACGCATTGTATTGCGACTAACTGCATTAGTTTCTTCAATTCAATTCAATTTATTTCTCCCAGACTTTATACAAAGTATGTGGGGAACATATTTACATTGTTATAGATATATACTAGTGGTGTACAAGTGTACAAGTTTACAGCAATTTTTTGGGCTTGAACAGGAGTAGTAGTAGTAGTAGTAGTAGTAGTAGTAGTAGTAGTAGTAGTAGTAGTAGTAGTAGTAGTAGTAGTAGTAGTCGTAGTCGTCGTCGTCGTCGTCGTCATCGCCGTCATTATTGTTGTTCAGTTCTAGGTCAGGGATAAGTACACATTTAAGAGTGTCATAACTATTGTGACTAGTGTCTCTGTGCACGCACGCACGCACGCACGCACGCACGCACGCACGCACGCACGCACGCACGCACGCACGCACGCACGCACGCACGCACGCACGCACGCACGCACGCACGCACGCACGCACGCACGCACGCACGCACGCACGCACGCACGCACGCACACGCACACGCACCCACCCACCAACACACACACACACACACACCAACACACACACACACACGCACGCACGCACGCACGCACGCACGCACGCACGCACGCACGCACGCACGCACGCACGCACACACCAACACCAACACCAACACCAACACCAACACCAACACCAACACCAACACCAACACCAACACCAACACCAACACCAACACCAACACCAACACCAACACCAACACCAACACCAACACCAACACCAACGCGCACGCCCACTTAAAATCTGTTGCCTACACATATTCGCTCGTGAACATGCACTCACACGCGCTATCTTGCGCAACCGGGTACAAACACGCACGCCACACACACTAAAAAGTAAGCGAGTGATACACTGATCAAAAGAACAATTCATGACAGGCAGGCAGACAGAGAAAATTAAGATTAAATCGTATACAGTAAAACAACTAACCTTTAAGCAAGTGACGTCATCCTCCATATTTTTTAATAGTTATTATTTCCGGAAATATTTCACAGGGCAAAATGAGGAATACGATATGTTTAAATTACACATAAATTATGATAAAATAAGAAGATAACGCTTGTCATCAATGAATTTCAGTCAAAAGAATGCTCTAGTATCCTTCGTACAACGTGTCTGTGAACGCAGCTGACCGTAATTCAAACCTAATATAGTATATATATGCATCGACACAAATGTACTTACTGCGTAATGACCAAGTCTTGTTCAAATCAGGCAGTGCCGTGGCATTGAGGCAGGCCAATTTGCAGACGAGGAGAGCACTTTCTTAAAATTTATGACTCGAATGTCTGGTTCAGTAAATGTCATTCCAACGGTAAATTAAAAAAGTTGTCTTCTCTTGGTCTGCAAATGGACATTTTCTGAGACGAATTTTTAATTATCTTGACAAACTCGGCCATGTGTAGGTTAACTAGTTCTGGGTTAAACCGGTACAGTTTTGACCGCATCAATTTCGTTTATAAATTGCTTCCCTGCCGTACTCCAGCGTTAGCCACAGTAGACATATTCAAACGAAAACTAGTTAAATCATGGCTAATCTTTACTGGCGAATACGGTTTTACACCTCTAATTGAGGAATCCAGTTTCTCAGTCAATTATATGACGTGATACTCAACTACGCGATATATAGTCTGACGTGATAATCAATTACGTCATCAATGACTCGATTAATAGTCCGTCACGTTGTACGAATTGTATGTCTTTACTATTTAATAACATTAAACATGCGGTTGAATATTTTGAAACCAATTTGACTGGAGGTTGTCGCTGCCAGATGGTGCAGGGATCGATCTATCCCAAACACGGGCAACGCGTTTGCGGAGCATAGCTAAATCTAGATTCCTCCATTGACCACAATATTCACTGATCCTTTCCTAATCTAGTATCCCAAGACATGCAATCACGATACACTTTGCAGTAGGCTCTACTCTTCATCCGTAAGGACATCCAGTCAAATTAGCAAAGGTGCATATTCGCACAAAAATAATTGAAAATACAGTTGCTAAAATTGTATATGTTTAGAGTCTTAAATTGTGGGCGAAATAAATTTTAACATATGATTATTTTACTACGAATAAATTATTATAATTTTTTAATTTGTGAAATTGAATTAGAGACACGAGTCCCTATTTAAACTTCACAAGAAAAGCTATTTTATTGATTTATATGGTATGAAATCATAATATGTTTTACATCTGGGCCCACAATGTAAGCCTCTAACTTTAAGTATACAATTTCAACAATTTTATTTTCAAACATTTTGGTGTGAATATGCACCTTTAAATCAAGCATCGTGCTATATAGACTACGTTTATTTGAGTTCAGATTTCTAGAAATGAAAAATAGTCCTACAAATATACCGAGACGAACAAATCTAACAAATATATTTCACATCTCACCCTTTCTAATAATTCATTTCCTGCCGTCTGCTACAACTTTCCTTGCCCAAACAGATCACGTGTTCTGCCCCTCGCCTCATTACCGTGTATGAACCCGATACAGCTATTGTTCTCCGGTCGTCCGCTGCATTGCATTCCTAATTTAAATTATAATATCTGACGATAAATTAAAAAAATACTGTCCTTTACGCTTCCTTAACAACGAGAAAATGCGTGTTTTATTAACATTTTTATTTAATCATATTGAACTGACTCAGCGTGTGTACGTTATTTATAAGGTAAACATTATGAGCAGACGATAGGTAGATATTGTCCGCAGAACGTGCTCTGAACGGCAGACGACTCGTATGCCTATTAAAATATCGCAATTCGTTCTAAATTTCCAAACACCTCATTCAATGAATTTGCGTATGAAATATAGCGAATATTTTGAAAGCAATTTGACTGGAATTTGTTGCCAAAGCATCGATCGTATCTGTATTAAGGTTATCTTTAATCAACATTGCTCTTGCTATACGATGTGGTGGCATAATCTGCCCGTTTGTAGTGAGGAAAAGATTACCTTTGCCCGTTCACCAACATATTCCAGAAAAAGTATATTCGTTAAGATATAAAACATGTAAACTTAATGCTGTTGAATAGTTTGACATTAATTTAACCGGAAGTTGTTGCGCAGCAACAACTTCCGGTCAAATTAATTTCAAAATATTCAACCACTTTACTGTAGGAGTGTCTTGAAAATGATATATAGGGAGTTTATAAGCAAAAGTGTTTAAGCAGACGACATTGTTACGCGAATAGCAGGAACACGGCTGCGTAACTACTGCAAATAGCCCCAGGGATGGCAGATATAATTCTCAATACACGACGGCGTGTTAAAGAAAAAACATGACAATCTCGTCTGCTTGTTTGAACTGAAAAAAATATAAACCCGACGTATGAAAAAATATTTACTTTTAATCCGGTAACACAACTAACAAATGATTGCCTAAAAATGGCGGGTTTATCTTTAAATATACCCACTCTATCCGCTACACTGTCACATACAGATATCAGACTTTTAAAAAAAAATTATGAAATAAGAAATTGCTAGCTTGATATATCTATATACGAGCTGCTAGTTCTGACATTTTTTTTATAATTTTGAAAAAAATTGCTGATTTGTATAACACCGAAAGGGTTATTTTAATGTCAATCATTTAGTTGTTTTTTATATTTCTGATTTAAAGCTGTAATCTCACGCTAAATGATTCTAAGTTAATTATGCTCTGTCATTCCGATAAACGATGGATCCAATTCTTTATATATAAGATATAAATTCATAGCTAAGCTCCGCACACTTTTTACGAATGTCGGAATTTATTCGAACCTTTAAAAGCTCAATTGCACTTTTAAGTTTGTCCATCCATCATATGACGTCATAATCAACAACGTGATCTGTACTATAGCGTCATAATCAACGACGTCAAGAATGCCGTGTATAAGTACGTCAGGAAGGCTTAATTGGCTTGTGTGTGTTTGTGCGAATTGTATGGCTTTACTTTTTAATAAACATGCTGTTGAATATTGTGAAACTAAGCAACAGCGCCCAATTAAATTAGTTTCAAAATATTCAACAGCTTACCTGTATAGTTTTCTGGAAATTGATAGTCAGGCAGTTCAGGGATCGATCGATGCCATGGCAGCGAGGTGTTGGTGGAGCTTAACTAAAGATGGGCGGGGCATGGCTAAAACTGGAAAGCTTAATTCCCAGAATCTAAATTTCGAGGTAACTATTTAAGCAAGCGGTTGAATATTTTAAAACGAATTTGACTTGGGCTGTCAGTCAAATTAGTTTCAACATATTCAACAGAACCACGATTAAATTGTAAATTTATAAAAGCATACAATCAGTACTTTTTCGTAATGGACTTTTCGATTTCCCTGACTGATATGCCTGTTTTTCTTCTTGACGTGCATGTCGTCACCGGACAACATGGACAGGGAAAATTGCTGATCGCAAAGCCCCCAAAAGGCTTCAAGGCTACAATAGCAGTCGTCAACAAAATAGACTCCATTCTATGCAAAACAGAAGCAAACACACTACTTCGGGATGCTCGCTAGCATGGAGGTACACACCTTAAGCCTGGCCATAAGTCCCGTCGTTACACGCCTTCAGATGAAACATCTCAACTTAATGTATAAGCGCCATACCAGAGATGAGGGCAAAGTAAACTACAACCTACCCAAGCTCATCGGCGACACTGGCACTCAAATGACAAACAAAAGGCCATCAATGAGCAAATAGCCAACATAGATTTCAGTTCCAATCTAAACGAAGCCCTAACCGAAATACTGAAATGTATGGAATCATTAGCAACCAGGCACACTGATGACCCTGTAGTAGTAGAACTATCAACATAGCAGAAAGCGTTACGGCTGTGCATTTATCAAAGTGGCCAAAGTGAAGACCGCACCAAACTACGGAGGAAACGCAATAACATTCTGCGTCACATCAGAGAACGCTTAACTTTAAGATCTCGCTATTTCACGCATCCATTAAACGACACTTTATCGGGACTAACAACAGCAAAGCCGGGGAATTTCGAGAATGGTTCAAGAAATAGTTCTCTGGACCCGATGCTGAGACCCGTACACCAGTTCTCAGGAGACCCCAGGCCATTGCTAACACCATGCAATTAAATCAACAGTAGTTGAGAATGCACTCAGAGCACTGACAACTGGACGTGCATCCGGGCCGTATGGCATGAGGAATGAACTATTGACATACATATAATATCATCCCAAAACCTATCACACACTTAATGAATTCAGCTTTTATGCACCACCGTGCCATCGATGCTGTTGGCCAAGACACCATTATCACCCAAGAAATCACCTGACCCACGCCAAGCTGCGGCCCAGTGTGCTCCTCAACAACATAAGGAAAATCCTATCCAATATAACCCTATGCCGCATCCGAGACAAGATCGATGACTTCACCGGATCATGTCAAAGTGGCTTCAAATGTGGACCCAGCTGTGCAGACATTGTCCAGGGTTCAAACGAATGCTTGTGTGTCCAGATACTGTGATCTCCACAAAATGGTCATTAACATATCACGCGCGTTCGACACAATTAAATACTCAACGATCTTAGATGTACTACGCCAAGCCAGTTGCAAGGAAGATAAGCTACGACTAGCGAGACTACTAATTGTAGCCACCAAGCTGAGCGTCACGTTAGTGGAGTCTGTAGAGTTTGAGACAAGAAGATGTTTGACTAGATTATAAGGAATCCAGAAGACACATCAGCACAGAGAGCCTTGGAATTCGGCCTACTGGAAACCAGCTAATATAAAGACTAGGGAGGACGGCATCGCTTCAATCTGGTAAGCGTGCTACGAGATGACCTCAAGAAAGCAGGACTCTGTACGCTCATATCAAGAATGTACCTCAGGAAACTACAGATTTTGGCAGAGGACAAGACACGGGGGTCAAAAGCGAAGAAGAATTGATTGCAGTTGCATGATGTTTCTACTACTACAGTCGCAAAGCACAGTCATCATACATACATACATACCCATGTTAGCTAACATATGACGGTTCTGATTATGACGTCAACACTGTCAGATCGGATTCCCGCCATTACATATTTGGATGACCGTATACAATAAATTTATTTTATTATATGCCATCATATAACCCATCGCTTATATTAAATATCAATACCACTGTTGGTAATTAATTACAGAAGTGACAGGTGTGAAAGCGTCATCTTCTCACACTTCCACCCCACCTAACTCATCCACCCCACCCAGGCCACACAATCCCATCACGCACATACAACCCCTTCGCAAGAGTCTCACAGAGCGGCTTACATGGATGCATCTGTGCAGAATTTGTACGGGCACAACGAATGCGTGTATCAATGGTCCTGGTCAAGCAGTAGGACATTCTCACCCGATTGACATTGCCGTGTCATGATCATTCGTCACCATCAACCGGTTTTATGTCCTGGGTGTGTTACGCCCAGTTCTGATGTAATAATGTTAAGCTAATGCTAGTAACACTGCGATTGGAATGCAGATACCAAACGGTTAGTACGTGTAAAATATGCTCAGTCTGCACAGATGGAACCTCGATTGGTTTGCCACAGGGAAATACCACCCAATTGAGGTGGAATATGTAGACGACGTATTAAGGCTTAATCGATGAAAAAGATAATCCCTCGATGACCTTCTCCATATCGTTGCAGAACACCAGAAGAAAGATTATCATGAATGAAGTACCCTATCGATCATATTCAGACAAAGTTTATGACGAACGAACGCTAACAGGAAAGAACTTTCCGCAAACACACGCATTGCATTGGAAGAATGCCATATGATGTGATAACAATTATGTAATATTACCAGTGAGAGTAGAGGGATCCATTTGTAGCTATGCTCCGCCCATTTCTAGTTAAACTGTTCCCATTTCTAGCTATGACCCACCGATTTCCAGCTATGACACACCCATTTCTAGCTATGACCCACCAATTTCTAGCTATGACACACCCATTTCTAGCTATGACCCACCAGTTTCTAGCTATGACCCACCTATTTCTAGCTAGGACCCTAAAAACATTCTAGTATCTTTAAAACGCGGTGACATAAATCGCATTCTAATGAGTTTCAACCATGGAAACACCACCACCACCACCACCACCACAACAACAACAACAACAACAACAACAACAACAACAACAACAACAACAACAACAACAACAACAACAACTGCATCGACCACAACAACGACGACGACGACGACAGCAGCAACAACAACAACAACAACAACAACAACAACAACAACAACAACAACAACAACAAAAGACAGATAACAGCATTAACAATAATATCAATAACTGCATAGACCACAACGACAAAAAGGGGGACGACGACGACGACGACGACGACGACGACGACAACAACAACAACAACAACAACAACAACAATGATAATTATCAGGATCTATGGCATAGATATATACTGTATCTTGTAAAAAGACAAAATCTAACTGTAAAATTATAATGTGTAACTGCTCTCAAACAACTTGTGCCCAATCCCATTGTAATATATGCAATAAAATATGTTTAAAAAAAAAACTGCGCCGCATAAGTATTATTTAAATCCCCCTTATACTATTCCGATATGGTCTGGCCTGTAAATAAACATTTCATTTCATTTCAGTTATGACCGCTGAAATGTCACTATCTCAGTTTCCAAGAAATATACAAGAACGATTTTGAATATTTAAAAGATAATTTGATTGGAACATATTACTGCCATATGCAAAAGCAGCTCCCAGTCAAATCAGTTTCAAAATTTCAACGGAATATTTATTAAGTTGTACATTCACCAAATACATATAATTCAGATAGCGGCTGTCGGGTCGTTGCCTTGTTCATATCAGCGCTATGCCATTTGAATATAACGTCAGATAACTGGTCAACTCTTTTCATTATGACGCCACATAATTAAGTGACAGATCTGATCCTTCAATTATATGTGTAAGCTTTTCTTTTCTTAGCAGCACAGCCCTACGCCATGAGAGATTTCTCGTGTCAGTTTGTTATGGAAGGATCCGATATGCCACTCAATTATCCGCTATCATAAATAGCGAGGCCGGCCAAACCGGCCTCTGCAGTCGCTTTCGGGAATGCCAATTTTCATGCGAATAGACTACTATTTGAGAAAACTTACCACTGGAATGACTGGCTCGATGACCGAGCCAGTCATTCCAGTGTACAATTCACAAAAATAGTATTCTCTAGACCTGCAAATGGGCATTCAATAAACAAACATTCAAATATCCTTGACGGAATTTAGCCAATAAAGGGTTCACGGCGAAATGAAGAATATCACAATAACAAATATTGCAAGAGGATATCGATGGTAAAAACATGTAGAAAAGTGTTTCTTAAAGATTTTTGATACAACATAAATTAAAATTCCATATTTGCCGATTTAGCGAGGCTGATCACAATTCTACCGTCATTTGGCTCAAGACTGGCACGAGTGCGGCAGGAAGGTGTAAACCACTCCATGACCACAGAGTACAAATGTGTGTAATTCTTATCAATAAGTTCCTTTGATTGGCTCACATGCCGAAAATTACCTCGGCCCTAATACATCACCTATTTCCCGATTGGACTCAATGCAGAGGCTGTGTATGACAAAATTCAAAGAAAATCGCTGATAATTATCCTTCCACATTTCCAGGATCCGCCCCTGCTCAGGTAGTGGGATCCGATCTGCCACTCGAATATCTGACGTCATAGACAATTACTTGACTAGTGAGCTGACACCACAATCATAATCGTATAATAACTTCGTTGTGAAAAGTCCGTCAAGTGTAAGAATTGCATGTCTTTAATGAATTTTCCATTTAATACACATTCTCTTGAATATTTCAAAAGTGTTTGACTGATAGTTCTCGCTGCCATGTGCCTTTGAGGAATTAACAATTTAACATAGCCAGCAACAACCCTCACTCAAATTAGTTTGAACATATTCAGCAGCTTACCTGTATAGTTGCATTAAAATTGGAATTTTTGGAATTCAGTGTTCAACTTATATAAATCGATCAAAAAACGTGCAATAATACTGGCGGAGCTAAGCTAGAAATGAGCGGAGAATGGATAGAAGCGCCGCCCAGACGCCCACGCCCCCCCCCCCACCCCCACCCGAAGGAATGGGCGGACAATTGATCCACCTATGACACTATGGTACTTCGCCTTTAATACATAGTTTGTATGGTGTCTTTAACACTTTAACCCTACCCCACCACCACCCCAAGCTCTCCCCGGCCAAACACCCACAACCGAGACGCATGACAATCCCACCCACCCACCCACCCACCCACCCGCCCAGCCACCCACCCACCCACCCACCCACCCACCCGCCCACCTACCCACCCACCCACCCACCCACCCACCCTACTTACCGCAACAGAAAATGCATAATTAATATACAATATTAAAACCCTTTGACCCTCGATTTGTTTTAAAAATTCAATTTTCTCCTAGGAAATGTCGGTTATCGAGCCAGTCATTCCAGTGGTAAATTTTCAAAAATAATCCCTTGATCAGCAAATGGGCATTTCTCCAGTACACTACACAACCCCTTTAGTCCATACAGCCTGCGTAGTAAATGATTAAATTTGGATATTTCGTTTTAATTACACGGGTCTATCTAGATCTAATAAATAGATTGTCTAGATGATTCATGCTATTTGGCAGATAATTTTGTTGTTAGCCTCTTAATTACGAAAGCAACACAGACTGTTTTCAAAGATAATAAACATAACGTAATATGGCGTGAAAAAGAATGTCATGTTTCGCTGAATAAATTATATACATGTTATAAGAAATAGAGACAAAATTCATAATTTAAAAATAATAATAATCAACGATCACCAAAAAACGACAACGATAAGCATAGCGCTTATACGTGTAACGGAAACAATGCCATATTATGTATTAACAAATTATAAGTTATTAATATCACATTTTGAAATAATTGGATGTTTTTTTCTTGGTAACTCATTGAAAAACTAGTTTTAATTATAGCTGTAACGATTCACCAATATATCGGCGAATCCCGATACACTTGCTTGCCTATCGTATCGTGACCTGGCTTGTCGATACACAGACACGATGCAGGGAAATACGCACATGGCATACTTCACGCATCAACCTTGACAGGGAAGTTATAGTTAAAGTTAGGCGCAAGTGCACCATTTTCACTTTAAAGTTTCATCTGAATATGTTTATTATTGTTTATGAGCGTTCAGAATCTGAGAGTGGCATAAAATGAACAGTGTTCAAATGAAACTGAATGTAAGAAAATAACGTATCGTATTACGTATTATATCGTGTACATTTTATCATAATACATATTATATATCTCAAAATCTTATCTTTACAGCCCTAGTTTTTAATACAGTCAAATTATGAGACATCTCGTTTCAGAAGAGGTCAGCAAAAGAGTCTCTCCCTGTCAACCTCTATTTAACGGGCCCGGTAGGTTGGGTCTTGAAAATTTGACATTTATGTAGATAGTACGCAATTTTCACTCCATCTGTAAACATATACTGGATAAATCCACTTTTAGTCACGCCCCGCCCATTTCCAGCTAAGCTCCACGCATGCTTTGTATGTGTCCTGGGATCGATTTATGCACATTGACTGCTGAATTCCTAGAGTCCCAATTTCATGGTAACCTATACAGCTAACTTGTTGCATGTTTTGAAATTAATTTGACCAGTCGCTCGGTCAAATTAGTTTCCCAAATATTCAACAGAGTGCTTTTAAATAGTAAAGACATACAACTCGTTCATATCACAGAACTGTCAATGTTTCAGACGGAGATAGATATGATGAGTGTATGTATTGTGACGTCAACCTACATATGATGTAATTGAGTATGACGTCATACTATATTATCTTCGCTTAGAAATTAAAATTCATAAGGCAGACCATTCACGCAGAGCTGCATTACAGCCCATATCTTTCCGAGTTCAATTCATGCTTCCATCAACACATCAGGATTCACATCGAAAATGACATCTATCAGGTATTTAACTATCTTTACCTTCGCGACTCAGACTGTTCTGTCAGAAATTGGACAGTGCTGCACAAAGTGTGTTACTCTCCGTCGGATTATGGCTGATTGATCATTGACGCACGTTGACCATGACGTAAGATCTTTTGCTGGTTGCCTATTTCCACAATATTCTTCATAACTTTGGCCTTATCAGTCTTCCTGAGAACCCTTCCGTATTAGGCAAAGTTGGCAGTTGTCACCCAAGTTAATGAGTGATTAACTACCGCCTTCATATTATGCTGCTATATGTGTGCAATGATAGCTTTGGAATGCGAACGCCTATTTAACCCTCTTGTGTTATATTAACCCTATTATGGACATACGCCTGCCGAAAACGGTATCTTCTTCTTCTTCTTCTTCTTTTTCTTCTTCTCTTGGAAGTTCCCTCGCGTGAGGAACCGACTGTAAGCCCATTCGTCAGCACTACGTAATACGGTATTAATGTTGATCCAGGTCTCGAATAATCCACCGATTGGAGACGCGTCGGGAGCAATCCGATATAAAAAAGAAGTTAATCACCGATAATCCGTAATTTATGGCGAAAATGTGAAGAGTCAATTCATCACAAATACGGAGAAATTACATTCGAATGAAATACGACAGCCAGTTCTTTTATCCCAACATAATATCCATATATATATATATATATATATATATATATATATATATATATATATATATATATATATATATATATATATATATATATATATATATATATATATATATATATATATATATATATATATATATATACATAAATTCAGTTATTATGATGTCTGCAGGAATATGGCTTTAATAATTATGATTTCCTCATAGGTCTGAGTGCAGAATGCGCCACCGGGGATAATGCCTCTATTTCCTAAAGAATATCTAGGGTAAGGCTAATTTCTTCAGTCACATACTCATTGGACGCATCCAAGATACTACGAATCAGCATTTCTTCATCCTCCACCCGATGTTGTAGACCAACCCTATGGAGAAACATGGATAACTTCTGGCTAAATGGGTCGAGGACTTTGCATCGCAGCAGAAAATACTTCCTATCCTCAGCCTCCATTCTACATAGGTGACATGTTGCAGAAACAGCGTACTGGTTACGACGAAAGATCGCCTCATGCACTTGTAAATTGTACGTTCCAGTCAGAAGCGTAGACTTTACAAAAGCCTTCTTAGCCTCAAACAGTGATGATATCACTGCTCTCCATACCGGCATCACGGAGGTATGTGTTAATGATTCCATGGACATGTATCTAATTGGAGACAGAGCTTGTGCTTCTGCATAGGCTTTCGCGGTCCAGAACGTGTTTACAGCAATGTTTACTTCTCGTTTCCATTGATTCCTAGTTGGTGTTATTTGTAAGATAGAAAATGCGCTTGGCAGCAGATGCTTTGCATGAATCATCTCCATATATGTAAAACCAATTGCCTGAGTTAATATCCTTTTTTTGCAAGTTGCCGAAGAGCAATTTGATATTCAATACCCTTAGGATCTGAAATAAGATTTCGACAGAATGAGAGTATGTGTTTATATACTTCCGCTTCAGTTGGGGGAACTCCTCACATCCCTCTTACTGCAACACTCACTGCACATTGTGGAAGCCCTGCAGTTGAATCAGCTTAGATAGCTGAAACAATTCAAACTTGGATAATAAACTTGTTAGCTTCCATAGTTCAGTGCTGTATCCGGCTCATGGAAGTACAAAAATCTGGAAGATCTTCTGCGAGACCACTGGCGATATCCCGTTTTGGGTAAGTAGTCCTGCTCATATCAGTGCGCAAATGGTACATGTGGCTACTTGAATGCTCTTGTCTTCTCTATCAGCATTTAACTCTGATTACGCACCACGAATAATGCCGAGGTGAACGATTTCATTCACTGACGAACAGTTACATCTTTTAAGAGGCAATTACTGTTGATCTTAAATAAATCCGATGACAAGCCACCACCCTGCATTGTGCCCTGAAATATCTTGTATGGTGATGAGATATCCCCCTGCCACTTCGCCCTGAATGTGAAATTCGTGTACCAATCGCGTAAAACTGACCAGAGAATTAGATCAATCCCAATCAGTGCGAGTTTCCGAAATAAGTCATCGTGCCATACTGTATCAAAGGCATTTGCTGCATCGAGGAACACAATCGTGAGGTCTTCCTTCCTGTCAGAGAATTCGGAAATAAGTTCGACCAGGATAAATGCAGCGAACAGAGGTGCACCACCTTTTGTAAATCCACGTTGAAAGTCTGATTGAGCAGCTCTGAATGCGGAGTTGAGTCGAAGAATCAGTAGAAGCTCACGGATACAGATCAAGATAATGCCCCGTTAATCTGTTGGAAGATGCCTTGGCGTATATCAGGGCTGGGGTAACTGTAACTTGTAACTGTAACTGACTGTAACTTAGTTACATATTTCATGTAACTGAAGTAACTTGTAACTGAAGAATTTTTTCAGTTACAGTAACTGAAATGTAACCAGTTACACTGCAAAAATAACTGAAATTTCAGTTACTTTTCAGTTACAATTCAGCTACAATTCTAACTTTTCTAATAGATTTATTACAATCTTCTCATTAAAGTAAGTTGTTGAATATATTGAAGCTAATTTGACTGGAAGATGTTGATGATTTGGGCAGCAACTTTATATCCAGGTATCACGGATATTTATTTTTGAAATATATCAGTGGTTAAAGTGGTATTTTGTTCCAACTATATATATATATATATCAAATTGGTTGACTACATTACACTTTGTATGATGACTTTCATGTCCACATAGTTCTTTATAGTAATTATCAGACAAAGTAACTAATGTAACTGAAATGTAACTTTAGTTACATTATGCAAAGTAACTGAAATGTAACTAGTTACATTGCTCAACCAATGTAACTTTAACTGTAACTGTAACTGACATAGTCCAATGTAACTGTAACTGTAACTGACCACAGGCCTGGCGTATATCTCACCCTCAGCAGTGAACTTTGAATGCCCTCCTTGAAGACTGGTGGAACCATTCCTCAATAGATTATTGAATTATAAACCTTCCCTAGAACAAGAACAGGTTCATCCTGAGCGTGAATTATATACTTTGCAGTTATCACACATCCGTCTGCAGCTTTCCTCCTATTCAACCTGTTGATACTAATAGCAACTTCATGATCTGTGAATGGCTCACAGTTATAGGCACAACATTTGCAAACACGGCAATGACCTCTATTTCCTTAGATACCCTATTTCTGTGTTCATCTTCGAAATATCCATTGGCTTTTGGTGATGTGAGATCGCCGAAGCATTCATCCCATGCATTCGGCATAGTACATGGGGGTGTCATACATGGTGTTATTGACAAGAAGCATGTAAGTATAAGCCTGATTTGACATGCGCTGCACGTTTATCAGCTTGAGGAATAAACCATTATCTTGAGAATTGGCATTCATAATTTCTTCATAAAGTTTATTGAGCTTTTCTGTGTTATCCAGTCGTTGCATATCACGGACTTTTTGTTTATCCTCTATGGGAAGAATAGCACAAATTTCTTTCCACTGCCAGAATGTCTTCTTCACTTCCTTATGTAAATCGAATATGCATCGTGGCAGTTGCCTCATTTTACTTTTTCCTGCACTTGACCACTGAACTGCTCCGTCCTCACTACGAAGAAGGATCTGTATGATATCAAGTGGCAGATATTCGATGGTCAGACCACTAGTCAGGTCTCTTACTGGAATAGCCTTGAGCATTTTCCCAATATTTATTCTGAAATCATCAAGATCAGTGTGATGCCATTTTAGTCTCCCAGTGTGTAATATATTCTGGTGCGTCTTATTCTGGACTGAAGGTTAAGTGTTACGAGTGAATGCTAGTACACGATGATCTGACAGTAATTAAGCATCATCCTGAATATTTACACTTTCGATCATATAGAAATTGTTGTCCCTCACAAGGACGTAATCAATAATTGACTTAGACCTATCTGAAGGAGCAAACATGACAACATCAGAATAGCAGCTGATTGGAAGAGACAGAGAAAGAGTTTTACACATGTCATCCATCACTGTGTCGAGATGATGTGTTCGATCTGTAATAGGGGGGAATGTGTAGTGATGCATTCATATCTCCACAAAGGGTGACATGATGAGAGCTATTTTCCACAACAATTTCTGCTATTTCGAGTGAAGCATCACTATAACCAGATACAGATGATGTATATCTCTCGCATCATATCCAGCTTGATATCTCGCCAGATCGCTATGATATTGACATCTTTCCTGTTCATCATGCTGTTAATGGTGGGACATGCCCCTCGGTACCTCTTCAGATCATCATGGTTTTGATATTTTGCAGGATATCTAGACAATTCATCATGATCTTGATATACTGGAGGGTAGCTCATCAGGTCGTCATAGTGCTTATATCCGGCAAGATATGTATCCTGGTACCTATCATGGTATTTATATCTTGCGGGATATCCATCCCTGTATCTGGACAACTCAACATGTTCTGGATATCCTGGGCGGTACTTTCTCGGGTCATTATGGGGCACTTGACTATATGTAGGATATATATCCTGGTGACTATTCAAACCATCATGTTGATCTCGTGCATCGTGATATCATCTTGTAATAGACATATACTGAACATTCTGGAGGGTACATTTATCACAGTTGGCAAGTCTAGCTCATATCATTATTTCTTTTAAAGACGGAAGAGTAGCTGTCATACTCGTATGAATATCATATACTGAGCCAAAAAGGTTTAGCAACAGTGAAGTTTGGTTTGTTGTATTAAAACTGTGCGTCCATTTATAACCAAATTTGCAGGCATGTTTCGTTAATGTAATGTCTCGCTGATCATGAAGAAATGTAAATCATTTCTTGCATTTCTCGGCCGCACGCTTACTACATCTGAAAATGCATTTTGCATGCACTGGCCCACATTGGCGGGTAGCGAAGGCAAACATTCACCATATTGCAAAAGCAGATAACGAACGTCAACAGAAAACGCTTAAAAGTTTACCCTACAGAACATGGGCCGCCGCCCAGGGCTACCCGAAAATCAGCGCCATGAAGCAACGGGAACACTCGCTGCTGGGCAGAGCATTCGCGCTGTTGCTCGACATTTTAATGTTCACGCCTCAACCATTTCCAGTCTCCGCCAACGTGAGCAGGAAACTGGACATGTTAATGACCGACCACGATCTGGTAGATCGAGAGCAACAACACCACGAGAAGACCGCTACTTAGTGACGTCATCACGACGTCACAGGTTTGAGACTGCGCCGCGGCTGTCCCGTAATTTGCACACCGCTACCGACACTACAGTGCATGTACAAACTGTGCGAAACAGACTCCAGTCACTCCATGATGCTGGACTGCATGCCCGTCGTCCACTTGTTGCTGTTCCGCTTACAGAGCGTCACATAGAGAATCGGTCTGCATGGGCAAGAACTCATCAGCGATGGCGTGCTCAACAATGGAGCCACGTTTTGTTCAGTGATGAGTCGAAGTTTTGTGTGGATGTGGCGGATGGTAGGCAACGGGTTTGGTGACGTTTAGGAGAACGGTATGATGCAACCAACATCATTCAGCACGACAGATTCGATGGCGGCAGTGTCATGGTGTGGGCTGGAATCCATGAAAATGGCAAAACAGATCGTATTGTGATTCGCGGAAATTTAACGGCTCAACGTTACTGTGAAGAAGTTGTCGCCCCTGTTGTCATCCCTTTTATGCAGCATCATGCAGACTTTATGATCCAGCAAGACAACACCCGTCCTTATTCAGCCAGGGTCACCAGTGATTTTCTTGAGGCTAACAACGTTGCAGTGTTGGACTGGCCAGCGCGATCACCGGACCTGTCTCCTATCGAACACGTGTGGGACATTCTTGGCCGTATGGCGCGTGAGAACCATCCACATCTTCACAACGTGCGAGAGCTGGAAGTCACAACCGGTATTGACAGCTCAGTGTCATTATTTAAATTGGACCCTTCCGGTGAATGATGCCGTGTTAAAGGCGCGATACTAGCATTACAGTAACAAGAGATTGTCGTTCAAAATGGGAAATGACCTATCAATTAAATAATATATTTGAATCAATTTATTGTTTTTGTTAAATAACATTTATACAGTAATATTCTCAGTGTTGCTAAACATTTTTGGTTCAGTATATTTCACTCGGGCTAGCTGATGCGTGAATTCTATCTTGATCTTATCCAGTTGAAACGTCAGGCTACGTCGCTGCTGTTGATCTGTCTGTGAGTTAGACTGGAAGTTGTGTGAGCTAGCTTGAAGGGCATTGCGGATGGATCACTTATTATACCCATAAACCGGATATGTGTATTTAAATCATTTATTTCTGTTTTCCAATTTATAGATGTGCATATTCCTAGCAGCATCCTTCCTCAAAGGCTTATCTATCGCGTGCATCTTCTCGGTTGAGAGATTACTGTTGGTTACATTTGCCGGTCTACCTAGGATAGGAATATTTGAGGATTTCCTTTGCTTCTTTGAACTTGTATTACATGCTGGATGCTTGTTTTGAGTGCCGTGTTCACGGGTTACTGATTCAAAGCATACATCTTGAAGAATGACTTGTCCATTCTGTAAAACAATCAATACATATCAGTTGATGTGATTATTGCATATTTAGTAAAGCATTATTTGAAAGCTGATTTGATTGTGCAGTCATAATGATAGCTCCATCTGTCTTTGCTAGTCCCTTTGAACTGCCATTTTTCGGTGTATTGCTGATAGATACAGTTGGTACCGCCAGCTCAGTCTCGAAGATTGTGCTAGAGGTGTCTGGCAAATCAGTTGCTGTTGTTCTGCTTAATGGAGAGCTGGATATTATGTGTGTTTGCCTATCCTTCTCTTGTATGACGTGAGTGATATTTATACCCCTACTTGATGTGGATGGTTCTACTCGAGAGTCAAATGCGATAACTGCCTGACCATATGTATACATGGAGAAACTCTTGTCATGATTATTTTTCAGCATTACTTGACTCTTCACCGCATTTATGGGTTCAGCATGATCGGAATGACACACGAGGCAGATGCATGTGATATCCTTTCTTGTTGTGCGTTTCTTACAGTTTGTTTAGTGAGATCTGCACATTTAGCCTGGTACCATGCCATGCATTTTGAGCACTCAACACCGTCAGGCTCAGCAATGACATCACTAACCATATCGGACTGCTATTGGCGTCTCCCGTATCAATGGTATTTTGACAGAGAATGTTGTCTTCATACTCTTTCTGCTTGTTAAACATATGTGTCTTCTCGATCTCTGCAATTCGTGGAGCGCTACTTTAATATTACCATTCAATGCTAATTCACTGACCACTGATAGAGGCATTCTCATAAAGCGACATGATTGGATTCAAATCAGTATTAATAAAGCAGTCCTCACCCTTCTCATTCAACAAGACAGAGGTTTGGGTATGGTCCAAGTTTATCGTATATGCATGTTTATTCGTGCATTTAGCATATATCCTATACATGACACTGACAATGCGGCCATTTTGATTAACATTGGATGCTACAGTACATGTGTAAGTGTCACATGTTCCCCTACAGTAGTATTCATCCACCGCCGATCTCAAGTTCCCATATGCAGCTGGTTGGATGAATCATCGTAGGCCATGCACCTCTTTAAGATAGATTTCCTCTCATTCACTGTATAATTGGAACGATTGACAGTACGTTGGTTTGTAGACGACAGATTGCTTTGTGTTACTTTTCCCGACAGATTGTTATGTGCCACTTTTCCAGCTGCATCTTCTATAGTCTGTTTAGAACCAAAGCGAGTCATATTTCCACAGGAATCTTTGGATTGCTGTAAGAAGACTAATATATCAGCCCAATTAGAGCCGAGATACTTAGTTGAGCAATTTCGAGACGGTTCTCAGGACTGACAATACCGTTCAACGGGCTTGAGGACCGTCAATTTGCAGGCCAAAATAAATCTATTTTAGGGAGGTTTACCACCGGAATGATTGGCCCGGCAACCGAGCAAGTCATTATAGTGGTAAATCTTCAAAGATACGTTTCTCTTAGCCTACAAATTTACAATGGCTACGCATTGAGTATTAACCCGTTGGTGGTCAAGCGGACCAAAACAGCATATGTTGAGGGCCTGAAAAATCGTCATTTACAGCATTTACAGCATTTCACCTTTCCAGAGTCTGACCTCGTATGACGTCATAATGATCTCAGTGCGTGTATGATGACGTCACAATCATTACGTCACAAAGGGTTCCATATCGACCGTCACCAAATCTCAAATACTCGGACACGTTGTATGAATTGTATGGCTTTGTAATTATTTGCTATTTAAGAAACATGCTGTTGAATATTTTGAGACTAATTTGACTGGGTGCTGTTGCTGCCTAAGGCAGCAACAGCACCCAGTCAAATTAGTTTCAAAATAGTCAACAACTTACCTGTATAGTTTTATTTAGATCGATAGTCAGGGAGTTCAGAGATCGATCGATCCGAACTCGAGCGAGGTGTGGGAGGAGCTTAGCTAGAGATGGGCGGGGCATAGCTAAAAATGGAAA
>CM067361.1:60503650-60528650 GCA_034401795.1 Chaetoderma sp. LZ-2023a
AAGGCAGGTTATACGACAAGCCAACTAACGCCTATACGATGCACTAGGCCACAGGGTCGCTAGGCAAGAACGACAGCGCGCACGCCACGGTCTCAACAGAAGTAGAGTAGGGACTTGATAAAGTGTAAATAGGCTAGGAAAAGTGAATGCGTGTATATTTTCAATAGTTTCTCTTTATAGATGTGTGTGCGTGCCTCGTAATGAATGCACTATGTTAGGTTAAATAAACTGACTCACCGACCGAACAATCAATAGCAAAATAGTGTGAATTGATGTTCAAGAGGAGTAATATGGGTCAATTTGTCTACAGATCGGATAATAACCATGTAATCTAGTTCAGGCATTGCTGATAAGATGGTCTACATAAAAATGTGTATAGCACTGACAATGTCTTCATCAATGACAGGGTGCAAAGACTGGCGTAAAAAGGACTGTTTTGCATTCAACATTTTCGATTACGAGAGAATGTATTTTAATTACGTAATACGGTCAAAACGAGTTATAAGTCATATCGCATGCGGAAGCGGTCACTAAACACAGGCGATCGCATAATCCAACTAGGTAGCTATACCGATTGACAGACCGAATGACTAATCAACCGAAAGAGCAAACAAATGGATGAACGATAGATCGAATAAGTGGATAAAAGAAAGATCAAACGAACGAACGAACAAATGAAGAAAAGAATGGATGGATAGCTGGACCGGACGAGAGCGAACGGCTAGTTAGAAAATAAATAATTAAGCACGAATATATGAAAAAACAAACAAACACCTAGCTAGACATTGAATGGGTAAACCAATCTATCTCTCCATCAATCACTATATGCCATATTCTCTCTAAACAATTTGCCACAGACAAGGATAGACACATGTTTTCTGTAATCAGGGTAATAGTCATTGTCTGGTGACCGGATTACATTAGCACACGCATTAATCAGCTTAATTAACTCGGATAGATCAACGTATTAATATTAAGTGACATTCGTTAAATAGCATTCCCTTAAGCCGTGCATGACTAAGCCGGCCAAAACCTACTTCTACCGTGGTCTTGAGGAATGTCCATCTGCAGGCCAACAGAAGGCGTTTTATGCAAATTTACCACTGGAGTGACTGGCGCGGTTACCGAGCCAGTCATTCCAGTGGTAAATTTTCAAAAAATCGTATTCTCTTCAACAGCAAACGTGCATTCACTAATCGAATACTTTGAGACATGATCAAATTTAGATAATAAAGCGCTAATAATAATAATAATAATAATAATAATAATAATAATAATAATAATAATAATAATAATAATCGTTATTTATTGAGGGTAGCACTTTAAGTACACGGCCTGATCTAGCAGAGGCCCTCATTAACATATATACAAATGTATTTATTATTATTTTTTTATATATATAATATGTACAAATTTATACATCTATGTACAGACAAGGAACTTAGAGAATGTATTTCTTATAATCATATAATATTCTGAATGTATTAAGAGTAATTTGAACAAAAGCTACTGATGCTTTCAACAGCAGCAAACTTTCAATCAAATTAGCATTGATATATTAGCATTGTAAAGTAAATTCCTTTCTTTTCTGCTGAAATGCTTAAGAAACAATGCAAGAAATAGAAATAACGGTATTTTTATGTGCTAAAATATAGAAACTAATTCTCAATTTCGTAGACAAATACAGCTAAGCACATTATAACATACGATTATACATACATACAGAAACAATAGATTTAGTACAATTATTATCATTACCCACGCCGTCGAATGTCTTAACCCTTTAGTGACTAAATTTGACAGGAAACCCTCCATCAGGTCTATCTATTGTGAAATGTTCGTTTCCAGAACAAGACAATGCCATTCTTGGAAATTTACCACTGGAAAGACTGGCTCGATTATCGCGCCTGTCATTCCTGTCATACATTTTCAAAAATAGTCCTCTGAACTGCAAATGGTTATTTCTCTAGCCGATTTTATGGACTTGTTTCTAGGCTTGTGCATTTATGGGTCAAAGAGCGGAAAATCACCAAATTTGACATAGCACTTCATAATGTAGGATAAAATCAGAAGGTTCAATCGAAGGTTTGTATCTTAAAGGTTAATTAGGCATATATAGTTTACTGAAATTCAGAACTCACCAAAGCACATGCACTCCCAATCACACACACTCAATTCCACACTCACACAAACTCATGTACATACACTCCCGTGGGTTTACATCCAATATAGTAAGTCTACGCCGTATATTGTCTCCAACATCTAACCATTTCAACACTAGCATTAAAACTCAAGTCATGCTATTAAGCTGTTGCATATCTTAAGCATAATTTGAACGAAAGGTCTTGACACCTTCGGCAGCAACACTAAGTAGCCAAATTAGTATCAAAATTAAACAGCAAGGGAACATATGTTGTGTCTACATTTCGTGCTCTAACGATAAAGGATCGGGAAAGTTAAAAAATATACGATAGATATATTCATCACAAAGTAAGCATTTGGCCTGTAAGTGTGCACAATCACATAATAATATGACGGACACTAGTATAATACAATTTCACAATGCATACACAAAACTATTTACATTAGGAGAAGTATTTTCCATGCATGTACTATATGACTATCTTGAAACTTTAACCTTTGGATTGGCGATATGTGAAATGGTCATTTGCTGGTCCGGAGGAGTGTTTACGACATGTGGACACAGAAATGATTGGCTCTGTTACCGAGCCAGTCATTCCGGTGCTCCATTGTCGGAAACACTCCTCTCCTAGGCCGCGAATGCCCTTTCATTGTATGTTTAAAGCGCATAGTAAGTTAATGCTGTGTTATTATGGTCTCCCAGTCTAGCTTAACCAAGGTTCACGTGCACTATTCCTGATTATACCGGTCACTGGGCCGTTACTGGACCGTTTTCATCTGGTATTGGCACAGTACCGGCCCAGTAAACGCGTTATCAATGATATGATTTACAAGAAAATTTACTAGTAATTTTCGCTATATAGATTAAATTTTAGCATCAATAAATGGGAACGCTCCTCACTGAGTCATTGAGCCAGTGAGCCAGTGAGCCAGTGAGCCAGTGAGCCAGTGAGCCAGTGAGCCAGTGAGCCAGTGAGCCAGTGAGTCAGTCAGTCAGCCAGCCAGCCAACCATCCAACCAACCAACCAACCAACCAAAACAACCAACCAACCAACCAACCAACCAACCAACCAACCAACCAACCAACCAACCAACCAACCAACCAACCAACCAACCAACCAACCAACCAACCAACCAACCAACCAACCAACCAACCAAACAACCAACCAACCAACCAACAAGCCAGCCAGCCAGCCAGCCGCCCGGCCAGCCAGCCAGCCAGCGAGCCAGTCAGCCAACCAACCAACCAAACATCCAACCAGCCAAACAAGCAAGCAAGCAAGCAAGCAAGCAAGCAAGCAAGCAAGCAAGCAAGCAAGCAAGCAAGCAAGCAAGAAACGAATCAACCAACCAGCGAGCCAGCCAGCCAGCCAGCCAGCCAGCCAACCAGCCAACCAGCCAACCAGCCAACCAGCCAACCAGCCAATCAGCCAACCAGCCAACCAGCCAACCAGCCAAACAGCCAACCAGCCAACCAGCCAACCAGCCAACCAGCCAACCAGCCAACCAGCCAAACAGCCAGCCAGGCAGCCAGCCTGCTAACCAGCTAGCCAGCCAGCCAGCCAGCCAAGCAACCAAACAGCCATCCAGTCAACCAGCCAGCCAGCCAGCCAGCCAGCCAGCCAGCCAGCCAGCCAGCCAGCCAGACAGACAGACAGACAGACAGACAGACAGACAGCTAGCCAGCCAGCCAGCAGCCAGCCAGTGAGGAAGTCAAAAGCTTATTTCGAACAGTATCTCAAAGACCACTGTTTAAAAGAGGAAAGGGTGTGACCAGACGCATGGATTCCAGAACGCTGTGGATTATCCGAAAAAATCCAGAAAATCAGGAACCCGTAGCTATCGATATTCTATCGACCTGGTTAGTTCACTAATACACCCTTCCCACATTGACGTTATTTCACAGGGATTTCCCTAAATAAACTCTCAGAGCACACCTGGTGCTTGGTAGCGCCAGCAACAAGCAGCTGACCCGCGTTGAGGTACTAACACACATCGCAATTTAAACCGTTCCTATGATAAACTCAAATAACGATATTACATAAGTCATACATCATTGGAAAGCGCATTCAATTTCCTTAAACATTTCTGTATTATTTGTTCGTGTAAAGTTATCACTGGGTTATCTGCCTGTATATGATACACCATTCGATTCAGATTCGATTAGATTCAGTAAAACAAGTGGGCAATAGGGGCTATTTTAAAATTACAACCAACCGTATTAAATTTTAGAAAATTTTAGAAAACTACGAAAACTAATATAGAAATGCATAGAAAATCGGCCTATCCTTGAAATGATGTATGACTTCGATAATATTATGAACTTAGTTTGGGCGCTGGCTATCAGCTAGAAGTTCTATCGCAATGCATTCTGGGAGGGTATTTTCCCAAATTAGGCTAATGGGTGAAATGTCTATTGCTATGGCATAAGTTGTTCCCCTCTATGGCACCAACAGCTAACGTCGCACTAATTTAAAATTAACAATGCCTAGCAATCGATCACTTATAGGCAGGAGCAGAGTTAGTGGGAATAATGTATATACTGTATACATGTATAACAGTAATAGAACTATCTCTATAACAATGCACAATTCGGAGAATAAACAGTATCTATCTGTTCATCTATCTAGTCATGCTTCAGAA
Organism: Chaetoderma sp. LZ-2023a; assembly: GCA_034401795.1. Classification (NCBI taxonomy): domain Eukaryota; kingdom Metazoa; phylum Mollusca; class Caudofoveata; order Chaetodermatida; family Chaetodermatidae; genus Chaetoderma; species Chaetoderma sp. LZ-2023a. The sequence goes on from CM067361.1 coordinate 60,508,436, forward strand.
TAACTATATATATATATATATATATATATATATATATATATCATGGTGTTGCGTTTTGTTATCTTAGTGATTGTGTGAACGTAATGCTATAATTTGATTAAATGTATAAATTGTTTATAGAGTAGAAACTGGTGTTCTCTATAGCCAGTTACTAGCTTAAACGTTTCTTATAATTTTAATTAACTTGCTGTAATAATTTCACACGAACGTATTAAAGAATTCAAATTACGTTATCGTGGTATCTTTGCTCGCGAACATACGTTAAAGAATATTTCGGTTGTATGTGGGCAATCTATAGCCTAATGCATTAAGTGAATGAATGGGCAAAGATTAGAGCAAATTAGCTTAGAAATGCACACAGAGGGCATCTAAATTTTGAAATATGTTCATGTGGACGGAAGCGGTCGTGCAGGTGAACGTTCTCATTCAATACGCATACGCATATTCCTGTACGATGTCAACTGATATCACCTCTAGAATTGCAGGGGATAACCTCTGAGGTCATGTAAATCAAAGAATTGTTCGTGGTAAGACTAATTTCAATTTCAATTCCAAATTTATCCGGTAACTTCTTCACATGTACACGAAACATATATACATGAAATATACTTATAGTGGCGTTACATATATTATATACATAATTACATCTTGTAGGTTTTTCAATAATCCGTCTCTTCAAGAAGTTGTAATGTCGGCATTCCCTCGTGTGAACAAGGGATAATCGACTATTGTTAATAGTTCTACCAATCTCATTAATAAATAACCCTTGAACCTCCAGTGGCTCACTTTCAGACAACTATACAGGAAGGCTGTTGAATATTTTGAAAATATTATGACTGGAATACGTTGCTGCTTTAGGCAGCAATATCTCCCAGTCGAATCAGTTTCAAGATATTGAAAAGAATATTCATTAGATCTGACATAAATAATTTGTCATTTCGCGTCTGTACTGGTTAACACTTTATCCCCCACTAGGACCAAAAACACTTCCTGCAGTTGTCTTTAGCTATGCCCATCTGCAGACCAAGAGACGATTGCGTCGGAAAATCTATCACCGGAATGGCTGGCTCGATAGCCAAGGCAGTCATTCCGGTGATAAATCCATAGAAACAAATATATCTCGGTCTCCAGATGGACATTTTCTGTGACAAAATAAAAATATTCTTGAGCAAATTTGATAGTTAGCTAAAAGTTACTGGTGATTAGTAAAGAATATTGCAATGGTGTTGTACAATGTCACATTTCCTAGTGAATGTTAAGTACAATCTCTGCTCCTACAAGCTAATAATCCATTTAGTGCAGACGATTTCTAGATCAGTTTGGCTGAAAGTTGTTGCTGTGTGAGGCTTCTATACATATAACGCTTATATAAATAAACGATGATAGTAGTAGTGGTCGTAAACTGATGATGATGATGATGATGATGATGATGATGATGATGATGATGATGATGATGATGATGATGGTGTGTACTGTCACTATTACTACTATTAGCACCGCCACCCGCTGAAAGGTGCAAACAGTTGCGGGTGCAATAGGTATGGCTAGATCTGCAGGCTTTACGCGCCGAGACAGGCCTTCATTTCTGCCTTTTAATTGCATTCAGAATGATGGCAGTACATTTACAGAGAGCTAGTATTGTTTTGCGGTTTTTGCGTTGAAAAGTTGATACACTTTATATGTATTTGGCGTACCATAAATATTTAGGAAGATACATTCTTCTCTCTGCATTTGTTCCAGGACATTCAAATATATAGTGGAATTCGTCGTCCACTGCGTTTAGGTGGCATACATTGCATAAATGTGCATGTCTGAGTAAGATACCTACCCTACATACCTCCTGTCGTCTATCGGTAATCGGTGGTTGCTTGTTAGAAATTTACACAGCGTACCCAGAGCCGGATTAAGGTAAGGGATAACGGGGCTACAGCATCGGGCCCAGAAGAATAAGGCCCTAAAACAACTATCGCATTTTACCATTTGAAATACCATACTGTGCTAGTCCATTCCGCGGTTAGTGTGTATTAGACGTGTTCTCACTAGAGGCGTAATCCGGAATAATGGACCTTTCCATTTTTAGCCATGCCCGCTCAGCACTAGCTAAGCTCCACCCACACCTCGCCGTGTTGGGATTGATCGATCCCCGAATGCCCTACCTATCAATTTCCTGAAAACTATACAGGGAAGCTGTTGAATATTTTGTAATTAATTTGACTGGATGCTGTTGCTGCCTATGGCAGCAACAGCGCCCAGTCAAATTAGTTTCAAATTAGTCAACAGAATATTTATTAAATAGTAAAAGCAAACAATTTGTACAACAGAGTATAGACCGTCTTCAAATATGCGTTCGTGACGTACTTATCGACGTCATTCATGACGTCATTCATTATGATGTCATTGTACACATCACGCAGTTCATTATGACGTCATGTGATGGGTGGGTACTCTGGAAAGGTGAATTTCCATACTGAAGTATGGTGTTATTCCCGATTAACTCTCTAGTGAGAACACGGCTTTAGTTAGCTAATACGCGTGTTCCCTTCGATCACGCGGTCATACGTTAGCCAATTTGTTTCAGTTGTCCGTCTGCGAGTAGTGCGTTGGAAGATGAGTACGTCAACCATTCAACCTTTGAAATGTCAGTAACAACTACTACTACTACTACTACTACTACTACTACTACTACTACTACTACTACTACAACAACTACTGCTGCTGCTGCTGCTGCTGCTGCTACTACTACTACAACTACTACTACTACTACTTTTTTTTTTTTTTTTGAAAAACCGACGCTGCGCAGTCGGACAAACTTCACGGAGGAACTCCTTTAAAAAGGCTTGCAAACCCCCAGAAAAAAACCTGGTGAACTAGTAATCTTGATTAATATTACACCAAAACAATGATAAATAATGAGCATTAATACAATCTATAAATACATATGGCTTAAAAAGTATAGATACAAAACAATATGCTGATAAAGCTCCGATAGCAAAACAAAACTTAACAAAGGCATTACTATTCAACCCAGGTGTAGTAGTAGACCCGTGTGGCGAGTGCAACTATCCAACAAATGAAAAGTGCCTCGTCAATCTATGACAAATAAGTCAATCATTGACGCCAGTGGGCTGATTCTCTAAAGATCAGCGGGCGTAGTAGCATTTGGGTAGTATAATACATATAGTCGGCAGAAAAATTCCAGAAAAATTGATGGCCCTCTTGTTTACATTTTCAATTTACTTTATTATAAGGTTTTGTAAATTACCATTCAATCCATGTGTGGTAGTAGACCCGTGTGGCGAGTGCAACTATTCAACAAATGAAAAGTGACTCGTCAATCAATGACAAATAAGTCAATCATTGACGCCAGTGGGCTGAGTCTTAAAGATCAGCGGGCTTAGTAGCATTCGGGTAGCATAACATATATAGTCAGCAGGAAAATTACAGAAAAATAGATGGAAATAGATGGCGCTCTTGTTTCCATTTTTGATTTACTTTGTTGTAAGGTTTTGTAAATTACCCGGGAACAAATAACCCTATAAAACTCTGTGCAAATTCCTAAAATTACCTGGGACAATTTTATAATTCAATGGCAAATTACTTTATCGATTGATTATTAAATTACCCCAGTCTGTTTATTTCTTAACATGAATTATTAAACATAACAATATCAAAGTGCAGACTAAAATGAATTACATGACACAGATTAATTAAAAGACACAGATAAATCAGCTGTAGTAATTAAATGATTTAAGCTAGTGCAGGCTCATTTATTTTTACAGCTCCCAACTCTATTGAAACTATGTTTGTTTTGCACCATATGTCCTTGAATACTTTTTCTTTACCATGCTGCTTTAATCTAAAATATTCGCAAGGAATATGATTCAGCAGCAATGAACGAAATATTGCCTTTATTGCTCTATTGTGATTGCCCATAGATGGATTTTTCGTCTGTGCACACCGATGTTTCCAAATGGCCCAAACACCTATGGTTAGTATTGTTATTAAAATAGTCCTTTCAGACTTTATGATATTTACACCGCTTGATCCAAATTCTCTAAATAAGACTACATGCGTGTCTAGAACAATGGGATTCGCTCCAAATTTTGCCAAGATTTGGCTGATATAGTCCCAAAATTGTGACGATATTGGACATTCCACAAATAAATGCTCGATTGTTTCCTCGTCTGTTTGACATAAGTAACACCTATCAGAAATCGTAATATTGCACTTGTATGTCAAGTGTCCCACCCATAGACGTCGATGTAGTAATCGCCACAATAAATCACGAGCCATATTTGGTATGGATGGAGAATGTAAGATTTTCCATACATTTTTCCAACTGGATGGTTTATAGCTTGAGTCATCCCATCTCCTAATTGCTATGGGAGGTGTTACTTGTTTTCGTCTCATAATATGGTACCATTCCTTGGATCTCATCTTGTATTTTAACATCTCATCATCAAGAACTAATGCGGGTTGTGGAGTCAAACTATTATTATTTACATTTGGCAGACGAAACCATTCAATTGGTACAGCATGTTTTATTTTATTTAGCAACCGCTGGACATCTATATGCCTCATATGTGTTTTTCTAGCTACGTCTTGCATTGAAATCCATCTACGTGTTTGAGGGTGTATCATATCCGATAAATGTTGAATGCCATATTTTGCAAAGGACGGTAGATAAAGTACTGCATTGTTATAACATATATTACTATTGCCCCACAATTGCTGTTCTAGTACTTCCTTCCAGCACGTAGGTGGAGGCATGTATCTGTCAAATATTTCTAACCCCTTAACTTGATCTTTAAACACATCTGGTATCATTTGGCTATTCGGAGGTGGCTTCTTTGAGGTAAACACATGCTCCGCCAGAAATGGTTCTACAATTCTCTCCATGAGAGCTCGTGAAACACATGCCCACGTCTCATCTGATGTAATAAGATCATCCAAAAATTTTAACCTTAAAGAAACACATTTCACTTTAATATCAATTAAATCAAGTCCTCCTTCTAACTTAGCATTATTGAGAACACGATGGGAAACTAAATGATTCTTTTCTTCCCATATGAATGACAATATCAACTCATTAACCTCCTTTTCTACATGTTTTGGCATGTGTATAACCGATGCTGTATACCATAGCCCAGATAATGCCAAGTTGTTGACAACAAACACTCTACCAAAGATTGAAAGACGACGACGCTTCCAATTTGCTAATATTCTCTTAAGCATAGATACTCGTTCATTCCAATTTTGTATTGTATTCGGTTTCCTGCCAAAATAGATGCCTAAAATCTTAATGGTATCATTAGACCAATTGATTTCAAGTGGCTGGTCATTCCGCTCTTTCCATGGCCCCAGAAATAATCCTTTGGATTTTCCTTTATTGATTTTCAAACCAGATGCATTTTGGAACTTTTCTAGTACGTGGTTTAAAATTGCAAAATCATTGTTTGAACTGGTAAACACAGTTGTGTCATCAGCATATTGTGACAGCTTAAGTGGTCTTTCTATGCCACGAATACATATGCCTTGAAAGTTATTATTTTGCCTCAATGCTATGCCAAGTGATTCCATCACAATAACAAATAATAATGGCGATAGGGAACACCCCTGTCTAACCCCACGTTCTAAGACAATTTCTCTGGATAATTGATTGTTCACTAAATAGCTACTCTTGATATCCGTATATAAAATCTTTACCCATTTAATAAAGTTTGAGCCTAACCCAAACGATTGCAAAGAATTAAAAAGAAAATCCCATTCCACACGGTCAAATGCCTTTTCATTGTCCAAGGCAATCACAGCTGAAGGGATGCTATCCTTCTCAACCAATTGTATAAGGTCTCTTATTACCATGGTATTGGTTAGAATTGTCCTCCTGGGTACAGCACATGTCTGCTCTGTTCCAATGATTTCTCCTAAAACACTACCTAGTTTCAATGTTAGTGCTCTGGATATTATTTTGTAGTCTACACATAGTAGAGAAATTGGTCTGTAGTTCTGAATTAGACGTCTGTCATTTCCTTTATATATTAGCCTTACGTATGCCCTAGCCATAGTTGGTGGTAAATGGCCTTTCTCAAAAATTTCAGTGCCTAATTCTTCCATTATTGGACCTACAAGGTGCCAAAACGTTTGGTAAAATTCAACTGGAAGGCCATCACACCCCGGTGATTTTTCTAGTTTCATACCTTTAAGGGATTTAGTTAAATCTTCTAGTGTTAAGGGTTGATCACAAAATTCACTGCCTGTGTCTGACACCTTTTTGTCTATATTTGCTAACAAATCCAATTTTGCATCTTCATCAATTCCCTCTGACTTGTACAATGACTCATAGTAATTGCATACAATAGTACTCATTTCATTGTTGGTAAAGACGGTTGAACCATCCGGCATGTTTAATGAGCACATCACCTTATCTATTGCCCGTGCTTTTTCTAATGCACAAAAATATCGGGTTGGCTTTTCCCCTTCTGCGTGCATCTGGGCTCTTGCTCTAATTTTTGCACCCTCAAACTCATAGTGTTCTATATCTCTTATTTTACATTTAATTTTAACCAGTAATTCATAATAATTCTCTTCACCATTATTTACTTTAGCATTAATTTTCATCAGTGATCGATGAAGTGTTTTCTTGCGTTTGCGTATTTCCTGTGCTTTTCTAATAGCATACTTTCGGGAAACATACTTTAAATCCAGTTTAACATCCTCCCACCATTGCAATGTGCTCTTATATGATGCTTTCCTATTAATCCAATGTTGCCAACAACTCTCTATATTATTCTTATAAAATTCTTCTCCCAACAGTGTTGTGTTTAATTTCCAAAACCCGACCCCTTTTGTTACCCAGTCAGCATTGGCAAAGGTTGCACAAACCATGTTATGATCAGAGAATGCAACTGGCTTAATATTAACATCTCTCCAGTACCCTGTTAACAAACTATTCACATAAATTCTGTCGATCCTTGAACCAACTTTACCATCTACCGAAAACCATGTAAGATCTTTACCATGAGGTTTTGATATTCTATATGTGTCCACTAAATTTTCATTATCACATATTTCTTTTAAGAGTCTATGTGATGTATCAGTATAAGTTGAAGTTGCATTCCTGTCATTTTCTTTGTCTAAGACACAATTAAAGTCACCACCCATTACTAAGTTTTCAGTGATGTTATCTAGTGCTGTTTTAGACATCTCCTTAAAAAAATTACGACGTAGTTGATGAGATGTAGGTGCATATATACACAGCAACGTGATACGTGTTTGTTGTATATCTAGCGTGACTCTCACCCAGCGACCATTTGCACCTGATACTGAAGAGATTATATTTACATAGGCTGAACAACGAGGGAGTATAACAATTGCTACGCCTGCACTATTATCTTGAGATAACGAATAAAATATTCTGGATCCAGAAATCTTTTCTAAATTGTCGTATAATTCTGACTTCTGAATTTTTGTTTCCTGTATCAAAGCAATGTCAATCTGCTCATTTTTCAGAGTCTCTAGTAAGTGACGTTGCTTTATGTCACTATTTAAGCCTCTACAATTGAGTGTGCAAATTAGCATAAAAGGTAATAAAATGCTGTGTAAAACCGCCATTATTAAGCTAACTAGATTTTGTTTTTTTCGACCCTCTCTTAGACCATTTACCTATTTTACTCACAAACGCTGCATTACTTAGCTCAACTTTTTCCAAATGCTTATATTTTAATATATCTGAATCATGACGCAGATGCCTATATTTAACACCATTTGCCGTCACATATGGAACTAACACCTCTCCTGCCTCTGACCTGTACATGACCATTTCATCAGGTGATTTAGAACTCTGTGTTTGAATGGATATATCAGATTCAGCGACTGACATATTATCGTCTTCTATATCACTTTCCTCTATTTCTGATTCAGAACTCTCTCCATCTTTCTGTCGCTTTGTTCCACTCAATCGATCCGAGACACCAATTACTTTCTCTATATTATTTAAATCGTCTAGATTGAGTGTACTCAGTGGAAAATCAAAGTTAGTTTCAGTATCTTGCGACCTGAATTTTACTTGTCCTAAATTAAAACTCTCTTCCAGAGGGTATTGATCATCATCTTCAACTTGTGTGGAATTAGCCTCTCTGTCATCAAACTTGGATTGACTTGTTACTGGAGTAAGACTTAGCCCCTCATCTAGAACCTCTATTTCATCGCCTGCAACTACAGCGATTGGATTCTTAGTTTTTTCCCCATGCTTCTCATTAACATGGACTTCAGCTACAATCTCAGCAACTACTGGTTCGATGACATTTTCCGTAGCAACGTGCTTCCCATTAGTATGGATTTCAGCTACAATCTCAGCAGCTACCGGTTCTATGACATTCTCTTTAGAGACAACTTGCTCTGCACTTTTATCAGCACCCTTTTTGACATATTTGTTCTGCGGGCATCGCCACTTAAAATGATCAGATGATCCACAAACTAGACATTTGTTTTTGTTAGGGCAATCTGTTGCAAGATGTTCTGTGCTTAAGCAGATTCTACACTCCTTGATTTGCCCCCTGTACCATAATGGCAAGATAAATCGACCATCTATGGTGACCTTGCTTGGGAGAGGTTTTTCTACCTTTTCAAACCAAATTCTTCTGACGCCATTTTCTAAGGTTCGATCAAATGGATAGGTCTCGTGTTCTACTTTGTCAACTTTGCCATACTTGATCAATTCAGTGATAACCCGTTCATCTGGGATCTCTAATGGAACCTTCATCTTGACTAATAGACGATCAGAATCTATTTCCTCCACATTACACACCTCACCCTTCACGACAAGGACATCGTCGAGCAACTTTTCCTTCACACTTTCATTAACTACGGTGACATTCCATACAGATTTGGAAACATTAACGAGACCTTGAAGGACCCGTGGCCCTGCCCCAACTACATCCTTCAACCCATGATACACCTCAATTGCCGAAACACCCCAAGCCTTTGTCGTGATTTTAAGACTCAGGGTACGCTTATATGAGGTTGCCATGGTGTTTTATAAAAAGAGGTACCCCATACTACTACAATATATAATACAAATATATAACACCAAGACGTCGGGGAAAGAGCTAAACACTAAATAAATAGTGTCCCCTTTTGAAACCCTGACGTCTACCAACAAATATACGAATAGAGAGTACAGTCGTATATTTGTTAGTTTGAACCACTTTCTAAGTGGTTCACTAACACCTATCCGATTAAAGTATGCTAACAAATATATGATTAAATAGTCAAGTCATATATTTGTTAGTCTGTTCGAGTTGACCGGGGACAGCCAACTGACTATAAGGAGTAATATAGTTAAAGAACTAGGCGTGTGCTTACAAATGACAAAGGAATTAAATCCACTCACTCAAGCGATCTTGCCAAATACAATGCGCTAGCCTACGATCTATAGAAATAGCAGACCGGCGCGGGGAGAAATGTATTGCATTGACCACAGTAAGAGGAGCCCTATTAAATGGCGAAAACCGCCAGCTAAGAGGAATGCCTTTAGAAAATAGAGACACAAAATGCGCTCCAACCAAGACAAGAATTTACAAATTAAATATAAAGTTTGAAAGGAAATACTAATACGAAATATATGTATAAAATTTATCTACAAAATCGCGCTAGAAACTAGCAAATTCGGGCAGCAATTGCAGAGCTAAATAAACGCGTGCGTTCACTTCGACTACTACTACTACTACTACTACTACTACTACTACTACTACTACTACTACTACTACTACTACTACTACTACTACTACTACTACTACTACTACTACTACTACTACTACTACTACTACTACTACAACTACTACTACTACTACTACTACTACTACTACTACTACTACTACTACTACTACTACTACTACTACTACTACAACAACTACTACTGCTGCTGCTGCTGCTGCTGCTGCTGCTGCTGCTGCTACTACTACTACTACTACTACTACTACTACTACTACTTACCACTACTACTACTACTACTACTACTTACTACTACTACTACTACTACTACTACTACTACTACTACGACGACGACGACGACGACGACGACGACGACGAAGACGACGACGGCGACGATGACAACGATGACGACGACGACGACAGATGACTATCTCTGAAAACGTGCTTTTTCTAAAAATAGGCTCAACTTGGCCTGAAAATGGGCATTCCTCAAGCCCGCTGAGGAGGCCGATTTTGGTCGGCTTAGGCATGAAACGTTTCAGTACAGGCGATGGCTCGTGATAAGTTAGCTGGAAAGTATCTGCGGCTTGTGAGACATGTGCTGTTTCTACCACCATCCATGTGCTCTAATGATAGGGGGTCACAAGAGACAGGTCTCAGTGGTTTCATCTCGGAGGTAATCAACAACACTTACAGATCAAGTGAAGTTCTTGTATGGTAAATCATTGCCAGGGTTACAAAAATAGGAAAAGGATAATTTTCTTATACGAAATATAATATATATTGCTGACTATTTTTGGTTTCGAAATATTCAACTGAATTGTTCTCTTGTTTGGTAAACAGTTAATTAACTGAAGGTTTTAGGATAAAATTATGGGCCAGCCTGCTGCTTTATCCTTAAAGTTATCGGGTCCTAATAAATAGAAAACAGAATCTGCTACAAATATGAGATGCCTGCTGATTTGTGCGCAATTTACCCGTCACCATAGACATAGTATATATTGCCTAGACAACTCATGGCCCTCCAAAAAGCTGCATTTGAGAGTTCAGTATTTTCTCCCCGATCGCCTTTATATGAGAATATAATATTACTAACAGAATCGTATTTTTGTTGCAAATTCCATTTCCTAGTCAAATACATTGTCATATTAATACCTCCAACAAAATTTTATTTACGATAAAAAATATATATATTCCGCTTATAAGTGTCTGCTTCTTACATGAAGGATAAATATAGACTATATCTATCCTCAATGAAGGTTAGAAATATTTTTGTGAGGTCTCTCTTCTGATTACTGAAAAATAGACACACGGAATTATGTATGGTGGCACGGTTGTATAGACCGTTGTGGTTGGACCGGGCAGGCTGCCAGAAGAATGAGAAGAGCACTGAGAAACATCACGATCTGCTGAAAGTTGTTGTCACGAGTTGACAAGTTGCCAAAATGAAATGAACCGGGGAAATGAAGCATCAGCTGAACGGCTGTCACTGACAGCTTGTATCGATGCGTCAAAATCTGAAAATACCAGGTCAGGCGCACTGGAGATTTACTGAACTCATGTCACCGGTGGTCGCGACAACCCCCATAGTGAGGGAATGCGCATGAGTGGTCTAGCCAGATATATACAATATGTATATGTCCGTCACGCAATGCAGGATGCCATATTCGTTGTAAATAGTGAACGGCATATTAGATGAGTCTATTGTCTGTAGAGAAGTGGATTCTCCAAGAAAAGTTCCGTTCTGCACGTACAACCGGTAATGTTTTAGCTAGCTCTTGAGGCGAAAGCGTATATCGGGTTTGTATCAATATGCAGGAGAGAATACGAGAAAGCAATTGCTTACTTTAGCAATAATGTGTGTGAGAGAGATGTTGATTCAAAAACACGCTGTTGACCTTCTTGATACTAATTTGACTGGGTGTTGTTGCTGCCATAGGTAGCAACAAAACCATTCAAATTAGTTTCAAAATATTCAACGATTACCTGTATAGTTTTCTGGAAATTGCCAGTCAGGTAGTTCAGGGATCGATTGATCCCAACACGGACGACGCGTGGGTGGAGCTTAGCTAGACACGGGCTAAAACTGGATCCCACCATTGCCCAAATCGCAATGTCAAAGTGATTCGACACGTATTCCGTTGAATATCTTGAAACTAATTTGACTGAGGTGTGTTAAATTACCGCCTATACCAGTAACGTGTTTCACTTGAATTAGTTTCAAAATATTGAACAGTTTTCCCGTATAATTGGCTTGAAATTGAACCACTGCCATATTACGTGTGAAATGGTTAATACAAAGCTGGTATTTGCGCATAACATATTCTTCAAAATTGAAATTAACTGTTCATCTCTCGAAATTCAAGTATCTCAATTTCAAAACAACAACACAGGAAAGCTGTTGAATATTTTTAGCTGATTTTACTTTAGAAACTAAAGTAGCAGTTAAATTATTGTCAAAAAATTCAACAGAATATTTCTTGCATCATGAAGTATATTCAGTTTCTGGTATGAAGTAACTAAATGGTTAATGGTGTCCCTGATTCATCGATTTACTACGACTAAATTTCGACAAATCTCAGACAAGTGGAGTGATGTCAGATGAAATACTACTTTCCAAACAGATATCCAAAAGAAAAAATGGGTATTCTTTAGACATATCATAATGATACCACGTGCTAATCAATCATTCATTTCAATACCCGCTCGCCTCGCCACCCCGTAAACATGTAATATAATTAGGTTTACCCATAGATTAAAAGCGATCTGAACCGATAGGGATCGAGTATTTCCGAGCAGGGAAAATTATGATTAATAACGAGATCATAGAAATTCTAACGTAATAATGATACCAATATTGGGTCTGGGTCTGATCGATGCATAAGTCGATACATATAGTTTGATTTTGGAGGGACTGACAGGTGTGGCAACAAGATGAAACCATTTCCACCGTGAGTAACCCTTTAAACGCGAAATAACAATACCCCAGAATCATCTACGTTTTAATAAATAGGTTGTTAAATATTTTGAAGCTAATTTGACTGGAATCTGTTGCTGCCCATGGCAGCAACAGATACCTGTCAAATTAGCTTCAAAATACCTAAGAGCTTAACTGTGTACATACACTGACATTGAGCATCTAGGAATCCCGCGATCAAAGGTTTAATCAAGAGATTGTCACGTTACTTGATGTGTTTACACAGCGTATACACGTGATACTTAAAGCAGAGTATTTTTCAAATTTTATTATTTATTTTGAAAACAATTTGACTGAAAGATGCTGCTGTCTCAGGCTGTCACTCGACGTGATTTTAAATCATTCGCCAGGATTTAACCAAGAAGATTTTTTTTTGTGAATACGGAATTCAGAATTAAACCCGATAAATTTACTAGCGTTTCTGATCATCGACACCTGTTTATACGTATTTATTATCGAACGGCAGAGCGTGGGTGTATATGCAGGGAGAATTCAATAATCGATCGCAAAATGATAACCCCTCCCCCCCCCCTCCCTCCACCCCACTCACCCCCATACCCCCACCCCTACACACACACACCCCTCAAACCCAACACAGCATAGCCACACACTCAAATCACCACTACAACACGCACCGTACCCATTCATGTGCACACACTAAAATCTCCAGCACCAAGTATGTTATCCCCCTCCCATCCTCTCATCAGCTCTAACCCCTCTTACAACACGTGTTCTCCATCCCCATCCCACCCTATCCTCCCACTCACCATTACCATGCGTTCCTTAACAAACCCACCCCATTCGCATCCGCCCATCCAACGGACCCGTACAAGTAACACGTGTTCCCGTACATACATACGAGATCGCCACGAGATAACGCGAGACAGATGCTGTTTCTAATTGTCTGTGTATATTAATATTCCATTCACGGCTCATTACCTCCCCTTGCTAATTACATGTATAATGATTAACCCTTTGAAAGAATGAAAGGTCAAATACGAGAAATCATTTATGTCGTAAGAAATATTTGAATATTTTTAGCTCATTTGACTGGGAGCTATTGCTGCCTATCCAGTCAAATTAGCTTCAAAATATTCAACAACTTACCTGTACAGTTGCCTTGCAATTGAGATTCTGGGGCGTTATGGTTCAAAGGGTTTACACTGCTGAATGGGTTGTCGCTATCACGTTTTATGGTGCATTATCGCCTTCCAAATTTCACCTATGACAACATCTCTGGGGATAATTTAATAAATACGAAATATTTGAATTAATAATAAGAATGCTCTTAACCCTTTAAAACTCATATCATCCAAAAACGGCTTCTGCAGGGGTCTTGAGAAATGTCCATTTGCAGACCAAGAGAAGACTATTTTTGAAAATTTACCACATGAATGACTGGCTCGATAACCGAGCCAGTCATTCCAGTGGTAAATTTTCAAAAATGGTCTTATCTTGGTCTGCAAATGGACATTTTCTATGACAAAATTAAAATTTTCTTGAAGAAATTCAAGGGCTTAAGGGTTAATGTGTAATTGAACTTAACAATACTCCTACTGAAATACAGCTTTGGAAAATACATTTCTCATTTGAGGGAAAACTCACTCAAAATTTGCGAATTATTTCTTCGATGAAAGCATGTTGCAGCAGCAATATAATAAAAAGTTCTATCAGCTTTCCGGATGGGAAATGTTACAAAATTACATTCTAGGAAACAGCTCCAGAAGGGTTACTAGTAGGTTATAACATGCCTATCTATGATAATACGGAGGCTATTAATGACGCGATTGATAGATCATTAGCTATATATAGGCCGCTATATCGGCGCCCAATAGTCCAGCATAACTTAATAGAGGTATTTTTATATAGATACTTTTTAACACCGACGCCTGTGTAGACTGGTCAGCTGCTTGACTAAGTCGCCTTCGTCTCTATATAGTCATAAACCGGGCATCTGCTATTTAGCCCAATGTCTTGATCGCCAATATTGAGATGAAGGTGGTGATGTTGTTGGTGGTACGGCAGGGTTGATGCTGAGGGTAGAGCGTGTGATGATAGTGGTGGTGATGGCCATGCCATTGCACGCGCGCGTGCGTGCGTAGCTGGGCGGGTAGGTGGGTGTGGGTGTGGGGGGTGGGTGCGTGGATATGTATGGCTTATAGTGGGTGTGGTTGTTGTAGTAGTACTAATTATGGTTGTGGTGATTCTTATGGTAGGCTGCAGGTAGTTGTAGTGTTTGTGAGGCATGGTTGGGTTTATTCGAGGTGTCAGGTAATGATACGAGGGTAGTTGTACTGCTAGTGTGATTGCGGTGGTGGGCGTGTGAAGCCGAGTGTATGGGTGTGTAGAGGAGGTGCTGGTGTTGATGGAGCTGATTGCGAGGGCCGCAATGTGGTGATTCTGGACGTGGGAACTGGAGGATCGTTTTGCGTGGTCGGTGGTGGTGATTGCGATTGCAGTGATGGTGGCAATGGTGGGTTAGGGGGAAATGATGTTAGTGTAGCTTCGGTGGACGTGACCATGGCGAGGTACCGGTTGCAGTCGAGGTGGTGGCACTCCTCGAGGTGGTAATGGTTCTGGTAAAGTGGGTGATCGTTATGCGGAGATGCGACTAGGGCGGTGTTGAGGGAGGTAGCCTAGTCCCAACGGTAGGGTGGTAATGTTCATAGGTTGATGATGATGATGATGATGATGATGATGATGATGATGATGATGATGATGATGATGATGATGATGATGATATGATGATGATAGAATAGTGATGGTACCAATGTCCTGGGGATAGAACAGTTGTTCTGCTAGAGTAATGTTTGTGGTAGGTGATAGTGGTAATGGTGGTAGTGTTGTGATGGTTCTCAACACATCTACGTAATGTCACAAACCTTTTATTATATATCAATATTTTATCAACACATCATTGAAATCAATTATATTTTCAGTTTTCCGAAAAAGTGAGCAATATATTATAATTTCATAGTCAAACCAACGTCTATGTTTACCTCCAGAATGCCCATTCATGAGAGGTATAATATAGGCTACCTGTTTCTGTTATCTGCAAATATCAATGCGATATACCAACACAGGATGTGTGATTGCTTAAAGCTTTAACTTCAAAGAAAGAAATCAAATGAGAAAAGGTATGATTAGGTTTCACGGATAATAACATATAAATAAAGTCTCTTGAATTGGTATTCGGTAAGTTTCTTTTCAACTTTACTGTTAATGATATGCTTTTGTAAATAAAGTGAATTTCATAAATGTGTATTTAGTTGGCAAACTGGGGTTATCGAGAACGAAATCTAAAAAGAATATATTATGTCTTTACCTTAATCCTTGCATAGCAAAACCGGCCAAAAGCAGGTTCTGCAGTGGCCCTGAGGAATAGTCATTTGCAGGTCAAGATGATACTATTTTTGGAAATATGCCACTAGTATGACTGACTGGATAGCCGATCTAATAAATGGGCATTCAGTAAACACATATTTTTATTTCTTCAACAAAATTCCCCTTTAATGGATTAAACGCTCTTTTACCATTTAGAGCACGGGATGCCTGCCATGTACAGTGGTAAGAATGTTGAGTATTTCAAACTGACTTGACTGTAAGCCGTTGACATCTAGATCGGTACCAATTTCTCGGCGAATTAGATCCAAAATATTGGATTGCATTGTAAAGCATTGCAATACCGAGATTTTAAGATTGAAAGGCTAATAAATGGCCCACTGGCCATAGTGCTCACCTAGCGGATGCGGAACAGTGAACATGTTTGCATTAATTCATACACAACATTTAACATTGGTCAACGAGTCAAGTATACCTCCTGCCATAGACCAATGGGACAATGGACCTTATCATTATTGACAAATGAGGCGATTATCCTTAACACAAATGACTAGCAACGCGAGTGTCACTGATACTATTAACTAATAGGACACGCACCATAAATGGTCCAGGCTTGATTAATGCTACTGACCAATGAAACCCTCGTTCTTGGCCTTATTGGGCAATGAGTCACGTTGATGCCACCACAAAGATGAGCAACAGTTACTGTTGTACGGCTTCCTGACATGAATGGCCATTGCGGCAACTGATATAGACATAGATGTTCAATGGATCAAGCACCCTTCGTAATGGACCTTTCCATTGCTAGCAATGCCCCGCCCATCTCTAGCTAAGCGCCACCCACACATCGCTCGTGTTGGGATCGATCGATCACTGAACTCCCTGACTATCAATTTCCAGAAAACTATACAGGTAAGCTGTTGAATATTCTGAAACTAATTTGACTGGGTGTTGTTGCTGCCTATGGCATAATGAAATCTTTTTACATCGTACTGATTATGACGTCATCCATTTGTGGTAAAGGTAATTCATACCGTAGAGAGTTCAATAGTTCAAATGTCCCATCAGATGACATTTGCCAACCAGATAATGGTCACACTCAAATTTGTATGAGGAAATACAAGGCTATTGGCGTCCTTGACATTATTGACCAACGGGAAAAACAACATTGATCAATGTGTCAGCCATCCCTGACCCAAAAGTCAAATGGTTAAAGTGCAGTAAAGAACATTTCTGTCAAATTTTATTTTAATCGATTTACATCATCTGACGTCATAATAAGCCAGGCGACTTGTAGGATGACGCCATAATCATTACGTCATAAATAATTCTATTTGGCCCAGACAGACAGACAGACAGAAAGACGGACGGACGGGTGGACGGACGGACGGACAGACAGACAGAGAGGCGGACAGACCACCTGAAAAAGGTGTCATCGTAAAATACGTCGCAGGTAACCTGACGTCATAATCAATTACGTCATGAATGGCATATCTAAGTCCGTCACAAACGCTTGGTAGTCCGTTATGTTGCACGAATTGTATTCTTTACTATTTTCATTAATATTCTCTTGAAAGCTTTTAAACTAATTTGACTGGGCGTTGTTGTTGCAGCAACAACTCACGGTCATATCTTCTTCTTTTCGATCGCTGGTATCACACTTGGAGAGCCGTTCTCAAGATGAAATCTGTGGTTTTCTGCAGTTCTTCCACAGGCCCATACAGCTTTTCAAGAAAAGAGGTTGACAAAGGCCAGATCTCTTCTCTCAGCAGCTGATACGTACTGCAACATTGAAGTATGTGCTCTGTGGTCTGTTCTGCTCATATTACTTTCAACATATTCAACAGCTGAACTGTAAATTGAGATTCACGGAGTTCAGGTTTCGATCGATCCCAACATGGACACATCGTGGATGAAGATTCCCTAGGAAGGGGCGGGCCATAGCTAGAGCTGAATTCATCCATTGGCCCTAATATGAAAATGACTTCTGTTATGGACTTATGGTGCTACTTGACAACAAATTTTCGGCACAGAAATGCAGGCATTTAAACACAAATTTAATGTGCAATGTATGGTCAAGCGATACTCTGCTACTAACTAATTACAATGATAAATTATTAGACTGGATGCCAATACGAAAAAAAAAATAAGGCAAAGAGAAATTATTTCTTATGTATTTTATATACCTGTATGTGTGCTTGTATTACCCAAAAAATAATGAGCTTTCGGATTCCTTGATTAAAATGGTTGTATTTTCTGTTTTAGATCCAATGTGGAACCTGAAGTATTTTACCTTCAAAACAACGTGAAAGGGGACCAGATGTTGAATGGCACACATGTTTCACACACCAAAGACGGAAGACGGGTTAACAATTACCACAGAAGATGACATTAAACGATTCAAGGAGTGTGCTTCTGATAGTAGGAAATTTCATGATGTTAATTATATTGATGCCATTGATCGCTTAGAGGAAAATGCCAGAGATTTTTCACCAGTAAATGTGCAATGGCATAGGACATGTTATGGAAATTTTAGCAACCGCACACATATTAACCGCCTGAAGACGCGTTTCAACTAGACTAGCAGCCAATGGCCGAAGGGACTCTAATTTTCGAGATACCCCTACATATGTTAGAACAAAGCCAAGTATGGGTTGGCTTAGAAAAGTTATGCTAGAGTTGCCAGCTCACTGGCCAATAGTTTGTAAACCGTTACCATGGTAACGTAGAAAGCGTCTCAAATCTGCAATATAGTTGTAGCTGTGAGTGTGCTGCGTGTCTGGGACGTATAAACTTCAGTGAAACTCAACTAGTGGTCACTGGGGAGAATCATAAATCATTTCAACGCCATGGCGTAAAGGATATTCCCTTGCATATTTTAAGATTAATTTGGATTGAAGGCGTCCAGTCAAATTATTTTCAAAATGCCTAACAGTTTCCCTCTATGGTTGCTTTGAAATATAGATTTGAGATTTCATTGGTGTTAATATTGGTTGGGTGTTATGATTTGCTTTTATTGTCAATAGACGGTGGTTTTTCGCGGCTCAGGATTGGCTGTCTTCCAAAACACATTTCTCCTAAGAACCAACTTCTTTTAACATCGAAAGGTAGTCGGTCTTTATATATCGGTTCTGTTATCCTTGAACAATTAGAACTCTTACCTAGCTTTATCTGGTATTGCGATGGCAGAAATAATCTAATGAAAAATATTCTAGAGTTCCTCATTGTCATCCTCATTGTCCGAACTAACCATGTCCATAATGTTCTTATATTTTGCATAGTACTGTCACGGGCACTGGCATTGCTCGCGGCCTGCACAGTAACTGTCCCTGCTATACATGTGGGTAAGATCTCGAATACCCCGAGATATGTGATCCTTTTAAACGGAGTACAGATGTAATCATAATGTCATCTAATGTCTCCCATCCAAAGATGACATTCTGCATGGAAAAAGGACGTCTCGAGGTCCAGGACCAGCGGTAGCCAAAGTAGACAGGTGGTGCGGTGGAATCCAGGTGCTCTCAGCGCCTCCTGCGTTTCCACAGGCAAATATGGACCCTCAGTTGGCTGCTGAATTATCGAATTTTACCCATTTAATTATAATTTACAATTCGTGTAGTTGAGGGTGATACTTTCTCATTGGGGCATCGCATCATCGTCGTGATGATACTAAAAATAGACGTAATTGCGCAAAGCATTCAAAATCTGAGAACAATTAATTTCCAACAGTCACTGCTTATTCGTAGCCTAACTGGGCTCAAGGTTGTTGCCGCTGCCTTATACTGGAAGCGATTGCTGCATAACTGCACAGGGCAGCAATCTGCCCAGGGCAGCAATAGCCCCAAGCAATAGCTTCCCTGGGTGGGTACATGCATGGCTTCGAATACGGTTACCTACAGACTAACCACCGACATCAGAACCCGTAGTGACTGTGATTCTACTGGTGAGTTAAAAGGCGTTAGGAGGAGAAAGGGAATGATAGGCGGAGCAGGGCACCCCTTCCAGGGGACAGGTTGTGCCCACCCCCTGCACCCACACCTACGCGTACGCACGCACGCACATATGCACACACGCATGCACACACCTTTAGAGCCGTCTCTGATATGACTTCTACCCCGCACACATGCTTGGTAGTGACAACGCATGCGTTGTAGGAACAAATCCTCCCCTGGTGGAGACTGTGAA
>CM067361.1:60533650-60579001 GCA_034401795.1 Chaetoderma sp. LZ-2023a
AACTAGCAAACTAAACCTGTTGTTTGCTTTTACCAAACGGGTTTATAAAAAAAAAAGTATTTTCTAGAATTGGGCTCCAGTCTATATATGCCAAAGAGTAAACTTTACATTTCTTGCTAAATAGTCTTAAAGTGAACATTTTATATTCAGTAAGTATCAAAAGACATTGTATTAGTCGGTTAAATCTTTTTATCAATGATTATTCTATGCCCACAGTTTAGGGGCATGGACATTAAAAATTGTAATGATAATATAGTGGGCATCTAGGACTTCATGACGGCCGGCACTCTCTCTCTCTCTCTCTCTCTCCCTCTCTCTCCCTCCCCACCCTCTCTCTCTCTCTCTAGATTTATCTTTCTTTCCGTCTCTCTCTCTCTCTCTCTCTCTCTCTCTCTCTCTCTCTCTCTCTCTTTCTCTCACCACCGTTGGGTGTTGTGTCAGTGATATAAAAATCATGATCATAAACCGCATCCACACTGTCCTGAAAGAAGGGGCCAGGTTGTGTTGAAGCTGTCTGGACAAACCTCCCCTATTAAAGATGCCTGTCTAGAGCGTGTGACCAGTGGATGTAAAATCAAAGTGTAGGACAGGCCGATGCATTTGCTTTAAAATTTACCTTAAATGCACTTATGCATGTGAATGTGAAGCGACTGGCTGCTGCAACTCAGCTGGCAAGAAGATTCATGTAGGCCTACATATTGTATACACCTGTGCAAAAGTTAAGCACCACCCTATTTTTACGCACATGCGAGGGTATATTCATGTGCTAGGAAGAAAGCAATAGCATAAACATTTATGTACCCATCCATCTTAGTGCAAGAGGTAATAATGCAACTAGAGGAATGCTGATTATGATGGTATGGAAATACTGTATGTTTTTGTTTGAACTTGAAAACGAGGCCTGAATATGGTTACGTTGACACAACTGACAACTATTGCCCTACAGTTGACACACGTGGCTAGATTGTCATTAATGGTGTCTGAAAACGAAGTTTAACATCTGTGCACGAGTTTGAGACTGTCATTATTAATACCGGGTATATCCACCTTGTGCCTGGATGACGGCCTGGACACGACGTCTCATGCTGGTCACCAACCGACTGATACGCCATTGTGGTATTCGTTGCCATTCAAGATGGAGTGCGTCTGTTAATTCCTGTGGGTTCTGCACAGGAGGATCCCTCCTTCTCACCATGTTTCCCAGAATGTCCCAGATATGCTCAATAGGGTTCATGTCAGGGCTCCTTGCTGGCCATGGTAGGGTTTCGATGGCATTCTGGCGGAGGTATTCATGCACAGCTCTAGCACGATGTGGTCGGGCGTTGTCATCCATGAATATAGGGTGGGTTCCAGGTGCATGATTTACAAAATGAGGGACCACAACTCTATCCAGTATGGAATCTTGATATCTTTGTCCATTTAGTGTTCCAGGTACAGTCAACAGATCCAGCTTACAATCAAATGAGATGCACCCCCATATCATAACGGAACCTCCACCAAATGGAACTTCTTCCATGATGTTACGTTGGTCGTACGCCGTGCGTCTGGACCTCCATACACGAGTTCGACCATCTGTGGCATGAAGTAGGAACCGACTTTCATCGGACCAGTGTACCCGTCTCCAGGATCTCATGTTCCAGTGTCTTCTTTCGTTGCACCACCTCAGACGCTCCTCTTTGTGGTGTGCAGTGAGGAGAGGACGTCTGACAGGTCTCCTAGCTTTCATGCCAGCAGCATACAGTCTCCTTTTGACGGTAGACATTGACACTCTATTGCGCGTTTCCCATTGCTGGCTGAGCACTCTGCTGTTAGTGAATGGAGATCTCCTAACAAGGCGTACTAGGGCTCGATCATCACGGGCAGTAGTCTTCTTCGGTCTTCCAGATCTAGGCCTGTCCTTCACCTCGTTAGTTTGCCCATGTTTTGCAATCAAACGACTGATTACAGTATGGTTAATGTTCAGCTGTCTGCCAATCTCTCTGCATGACATACCAGTGGTATGCATGCCTATGATTTGCCATTTCACACGATCACTTAACCTTCGTCTTGCCATAGCGGTTCACAATCAAGAGCTAATTCTCTCTGTACAAATAAACCACGGTCATGAACACAAAATTCCTAATCTTGTCGCCTAAATCTGTATGTAATGTTCTACACCTCAAACTGGACTTTTACATAACTGAACACGTGTGCTGTTTCCCGCCAGGCACGGACATCAAGCGGCGTGAAGTCATGCATGCATGTGCATTTCGTACTTGGAATTATGTCAGCTAACGCGGGGACAAAAAGTATGGCAGCCTAGTTGTACCATCATGTTTCTACGTTCTATTGTTTTTGCTGGTGCTTAACTTTTGCACAGGTGTATATATATATGTCTGAAACGTTATTTACATGTATACAACAATAAGTTAATGACAGTAGAGTGAAAACATAATTACAAATTAAGGTACCCCATTTCGGGAAGTGTTACTTTTTGTTACATTATGCCATATACATTTATGGTTAATTTAAAATGTGTTCTTGTTAATTACAGCTGTTTGGTTCATTAAATGATATTTAATTTTTTTTATCTGCATGTTTCTTGTAAATATGGTATAGATCAGGAACTCAATCGCACAATAGTCATTAAGATCGTGTTTTGACCTTTATGAACTGTAAATTCAAACTCGAAGGTGTCATCCACCCGCATACTTTCTCCACTCCTATGAGGGATTAATCTAACATGGACGTAAAGCATTGACAAAAATTGTGGCTGAAAATGTTCTAGAGCTCGTTGCTATATTCGGCAGGTGTACTATAAGAGACGTGGCGAGTTAAGGGCCCTTTCCGGTTTTAGCTATGCCCCGCCCATCTCTAGCTAAGCTCCACTCACACCTCGGTCGTATTGGGATCGATCGATCTCTGAACACATTGACTATCAATTTCCAAAAAAATACACAGGTAAGCTGTTGAATATTCTGAAACTAATTTGACTGGGCGCTGTTGCTGCCTTAATTCATACAACGTGTCGGACTATTTCAGATTTGATGACGGTCTACATGGAACCCTTTGTGTCGTAATGATTGTGACGTCATGATACGCGCACTGAGCTGATTATGACGTCATACGAGGTCAGCTGATGGATGGATACTCTGGAACAGTGAAGTGATCTCTTGAGTTTAACCATCCATCATATGACGTCATAATCACCTACTTATCGTGTATGATAACGTCATAATCAATGGCCCCCGTGAAAGACGTAGATAACTACGCCACGAACGCATAATTCGTGACGGACTATGCATTATTGTACGAATTGTATGTCTTTACTATTTAATAAACATGTTGTGCAGCAACAGGATCCAGTCAAATTTGTTTCGAATTATTCAACAGCTTACCTGTATAGTTTCTGGAAATTAATAGTCAGGGAGTTCAGAGATCGATCGATCCCATCACCAGCGAGGTGTGGGTGGAGTTTAGCTAGAGATGGGTGGGGCATAGCTAAAACTAGATAGACCCATTGCGCTGCTACTCTCTAAATGTGTTATATTTCATAATCTATCTGGTTTCCAACAATATACAAAAGAATTATAAATCTAAACATGATAATCTATTATTTATTGTTATCGTTTTAATGTACGTGTGACATTAGCCAATATAGACACTATCAGTTCAAGATTAATTTGCCATGATTGTGGCATAATAGCTCAATTAGCACCGTAATTACCTCGTGAATATCAGACACGATACACACTGAAAAATGTAAGGCCATGTACACATTCTGGTGAATGTTTTGAAACAAATATGATTGTGAGATGGTCCCTGCCTATGGCAGCAACAGCTTCTAGTCAAATTAGTTTCAAGATATTCAACATCATTCATGCAGAACTGTTTTATTTTAGTGGATAAAAGGTTAATAATAAAGACATTACGAGTCTGATAATATCACACAGGGGTGTGATTAAACAGTAATTACCTCTAAATAATAATCACATATCATTACGTATAATTATAAGGATATCCACCGTAAATGAATAAAGCGAACTAAGGTGTTCACGTTCAAGTTCAAGTTCACTTTATTACACTCAGTCATTGTATAGGCATATGAGGCATTACAGATGACAATATACTTCATGACTGTGCATGTAACATACATAATTATACTCCTTATAAATGTATCAACAAAATGCAATTCGTACACTCGAAAGTAGTATAAGGAGAAAGGTCAAAATATTCATCGGCTGTTAGGTTGTGACTCAAATCGTATACTTGGTAATGGCACAAGGAGAAGGTACCTTGAGTATTTTTCAGGCAAATTAGTTCATTAATTAGTCATTAAATTGCTGATTTATATATGACATACAGTTGGTACACTCGAAGAAGGCACAAAGAGAAACTTAATTGAACATATTCACAAGTCAAATTAGTTTCAGAATATTCAACAGTTATTAAATTGATTTATCAATAATATATAATTCGTACACACGAAGTTGGCGTAAGGAGAATTGACCATTTTCTCCAATTAATCGTGAGGGGTGGGGTGGGGATTGCAATGGGCACTGTCGTATTCATTTTTCGTGTGGTCGATAGCTAAAGCATAAATTATCATTGTTCTTTAAATTTTAAATTATTACATATACATATACATAGATATTTGGGTTGTTGCACTCAAGGGCATATGGCCGTTTGGGAAATATCGATAACATTCGCTCCTCTCTCGCCATCGGTATTTTGCATGGGCTTCCTTGAAAAGGTCAACAACCTACATATCTTTTTAAGCACAGGTTCATTGCACATTGTTTGAAGCGCTTTTGTTTTGTTCGGATTTGCGCTTGCAATATAGTAGTGTGATAAACTTTGCTCTTAGATCATTGTATTTGTTGCATTATAAAGAAAGTGATTTTTGTCATCGAGTTTGTTACAAGTTGTACAGAGTAGGTTTTGTCTATCAATTTCCGTCCATCGTCCTGTTTCAATGGTCAGTTTATGGTTTAGTGTCCTAAAACAAAATAGAGTAATGACGCTTCTTGTTATGAGAACATTAAAATAATTTTAAAATTGAATGTAGAATAATAGTTCAGTCGATGTGTAGAGTTTATCTTTCCATGTATTCGAGTATTGCATCTGGAGCGTATTCTTATCGATATTCGTGTCGGCATGTTGATATACTCAGCATTAAATAGGTGTTCTTGATTTGTTTCTTGGATGTTCGATTTTGTAGCTGTTAACAATGAAAAGTTAAAATTTCCTGTTCCAATTCTTGACAGATATAGTAAAGTACAGAGGACAATTTCCCGTAGCCTGCACTCACTAGATCTATCCAAACCCGAACCATGTTAGTCTTGATTGGAATATTTAGTAGATTGTTTCTCCATACAACATTAAATTGCGGGTGGATTTTGTTTGCGGTCTAAGTGAATTAAAAAAATTGTATATGGCAAGCTTCAAACATATCTAGGTTTAAATATTCCCAACTTTCCGTCCGGTATAAAGGAACTGGCATTATCATAGCATCATATAACTTCCAATGGAGGTCTAATGGGGTGTCGTGCTCTCTAATTTTTCTAAGCAACTGGAACATGGCTTTTCAATCTGTTTTCAATTCCGAGTCCTACATTGAAAAAATCCCACTTGATTTTTAAAAAGTACCCAGAATTTGTTCCGGACCCAGATAAAATGTTTTATTATTATGTTTTTTTACTGTTAGAGAAAATCCTTATTTTTGTTTAACTTAAGTTAACAGTTAATTTCCACTAAGTACAATAGTTGTTAAACTATTTACTGAAGTTTGAAGAGTAGCTGCTGAGTCGGCCATTATAATAGTATCATCTGCGTACAGCAGCACGGCTAAATATAAATAAATGTCTAATTTTTCATAACTTATATTACTAATGGATGCCATACCTAGTACTCCTTCTCTTAACTAGTTTCCCAGGTCATTGATAAAAATTCAGAATAAAAGGGTGACATATTTTCGCCTTGTCTTACACCAGTGGAACTGATGAAATATTCTGATTTGTCTTGGTTTTGCGCCCCAAAATATTTTATTGACTGATACACATTGCAAACAATATGATGACATTTGCCTGTTATGTTGTTTCTGATGAGTTTATGCCACAAGCCAATTCGCCACACCGTATCAAATGCGTGCTTGAAATCTATAAAGCAGCAGTATATATGTTTTCTTTGCGTTAAACGTATTTTACTGATTGTGTGTAAAGAAAATATATTATCAAGTGTTGACCTACCCTTCCTGAACACTGATTGTGCCTCTGTGATGATCTCATGCCTCTCCGCATACATTTTAACCATTCATTTAGCACAGAGGTGAATAGCATTATCAAATAACTCAGTAAAGTTATGGCAGATAGGTTGTAGGATCCGATGCGTCACCCTTATTTTTATAAATTGGTATACTTTTGCCTACTGAGCAAGACTCCGGCACACAGCCATTATTAAAAACTGTATTATATAAAATCTCATATACAGGTAACATAATTTTATATGAGCTTTTTATATATTCATTAAGGATTTCATCGATCTCACTGGCTTTTTCATTTTGCATTTTGTTTATTGCTTTTTTATCTCATCGTGGGTTATTGGTACATCTAGTTCCTGACATGGTGGTATGTTTGCTTTTATAGTGGTCATATTGTAATCATGTTCATTAACAGCCTTAAAATGCTCAGGTATTTTTGGCGCTCTATCTTCACATCTGTGTCCGTCTTATTAAACGTTCTATTGATTATCTTTCAGAATGTTTGTTTTAGAAGTCTCAGTTTTTAGTGTAGTTATTTTTTATTTTTGATATTGTTTAGAATGTGTGGCTATTGCTTGTTTGTAGCTCTTAATAGTCCGTTGTATGTTGGGTTGGGTCCTGATTTTATGACATAGTTTTTTTGGCTTTCTGATACGCGCTGCGCTTCTCTTTGCATTTCCCCCCAAACTAATCATGAATTTTTTGTACGAACTTTTATATTTTATCTTCCACCCGAATGTTTTATGTGCCGCTTTGAGGAATAATTCGGCTATCATTTCTACTACATTGTTCAATTTGGCTTGAAATTCACCATTTCCTAGCGATTTAATACAACGTTTGATTTCATTTACTTGGTTAATATCAATATTTTATTTTTATAAAATCGGTTTGCTTTGATGGCATCAATCTTATTGGTTTGTTTTGATTTTCATGTTGACTTATAGCGTTAACCATGTGTTCTATATGTGGACCAATACTCATTACCGTGAATAATTTTAGGTTACAATGAATGTCACATAAAAGAGGGTCAATCTCATATACCGTAAATACTTTAATCATTTAAATAAAGTTCCTATTCCTATTGCATAGTCTAGTGTACTGTTGTGTATTGTGGTTACCTCCCCCTTGTATTTATCGCTAAGTTGGTATTTTTGCACATTTGGATGAGATTATTAGCAGGGGTATTTACAACACATTTGTTATATCTTTCTAATGGGCATCTTACTTGTCGTATTAAATATAGGTCTGTGTTGGGTGCATCTGCCACCCCAAAATAATTAAGTGTGAATTTATCGAACGTGTCATAATCCGAGGCCAGCCCAGTTTTTGCGTTGAAATCACCTATAATGCAGATGTTTGAGTATCGATGACCTAACTTAATAATGCTTGTTTCCAGGAGCTCGCTAGGATAACATCTAGATGATTCGGAAGTACTTTAAGTTGAGTATTTTGTATATGTGACCATAACACACAGTCGTTGTCTGTATCGTCATTAATCAGTTTTACATGCTTTTCAAGGTCATTCCTTACTAAGTAAGCTATTTCACCAGACCCCCCTACCCGTTTTCCGAGATTTTATGACGGAGCAATAGTTTTGTATGGATGGGCTATCGTATTCTGTCAGTTTTGTTTCTTTTAACCAAATTATGTCATAATTGCTTAGAAAGTTGTGGAATTCCGGGACGTTTAGATTAGATTTGGGTCCACAGATATTTATTGAAGCAATATGCAATGAACCAATACTTTTGATGCCACTGTTGCGAGCTGCTTTTGAAATGTCTGGTGCTTGTAGATGGAGCAATTGTAGCCACAGTCACATCAGAAGCGGCAGCAGCATTAGTAGCAGCATCAGTAATAGTAGCAGCAGCAGTAGTAGTAGTAGTAGTAGTAGTAGTAGTAGTAGTAGTAGTAGTAGTAGTAGTAGCAGCAGCAGCAGCAGCAGCAGCAGCAGTAGTAGTAGGAGTAGCAGTAGTAGTAGTAGTAGTAGTGGCAGCAGCAGCAGCAGCATCAGCATCAGCATCAGCATCAGCAGCAGCAGCAGCAGTAGTAGTAGTAGTAGTAGTAGTAGTAGTAGTAGTAGTAGTAGTAGTAGTAGTAGTAGTAGTAGTAATAGTAGTAGTAGTAGTAGTAGTAGTAGTAGTAGTAGTAGTAGTAGTAGTAGTAGTAGTAGTAGTAGTAGTAGTAGTAGTAGTAGTAGTAGTAGTAGCAGCAGGAACAGCAGGAGCAGCAGCATCAGTAGCAGTAGAAGTAGCAGAAGTAATAGAAGTAGCAGCATTAGCAGCAGCAGCAATAGCACCAGTAGCAACAGCAGCAGCAGAAACATCATCATTATCATCACCATCAGCATCATAATTGTCATCATGTTGCCGTTGCCTTTGAAATTTCTGGTATTTGTAGATGGAGCAAATGCAGCGGCAGTCACACCATCGTCGGTAGTGTTAACACCAGGAGCGGCAGCAGCAGCAGCAGCAGCATTAGTAGCAGCATCAGTAATAGTAGCAGTAGCAGCAGTAGCAGCATCAGTAATAGTAGCAGTAGCAGCAGTAGCAGCAGTAGCAGCAGCAGTAGTAGTAGTAGTAGTAGTAGTAGTAGTAGTAGTAGTAGTAGCAGCAGCAGGAGCAGCAGCAGCAGCAGCAGCAGCAGTAGTAGTAGTAGTAGTAGTAGCGGCGGCGGCGGCGGCGGCGGCTGTAGTAGTAGTAGTAGTAGTAGTAGTAGTAGTAGTAGTAGTAGTAGTAGTAGTAGTAGTAGTAGTAGTAGTAGTAGTAGTCGTCTGCAATTGCTGTCCGAATTTGTTAGTTTCTAGCGCGATTTTGTAGATAAATTTGATACATATATTTCGTATTAGTATTTCCTTTCAAACTTTATGTTTAATTTGTAAATTCTTGTCTTGGTTGGAGCGCATTTTGTGTCTCCATTTTCTAAAGGCACTTCTCTTAGCTGGCGGTTTCAGCCATTTAATAGGGCTCCTCTTGCTGTGGTCAATGCAATACTTTTCTTCCCGCCCCAGTATGCTATTTCTATAGCTCGTTGACTAGCGCATTATATTTGGCAAGATCGCTTGAGTGAGTGGATTTAATTCCTTTGTCATTTGTAAGCGCACGCCTAGTACTTTGATTATATAAATGTTTAGAGTCAGTTGGCTGTTCCCCTGTCAACTCGAACAGACTAACAAATATAGGTCTGTAATATGTTAGTATGCATTAGGGAACCACTTTAATCGGTTAGGTGTTAGTGAACCACCTAGAAAGTGGTTCAAACTAACAAATATACGACTGTACTCTCTATTCGTATATTTGTTGGTAGACGTCAGGGTTTCAAAAGGGGACGCTATTTATTTAGTGCTTAGCTCTTTCCCCGACGTCTTGGTGTTATATTTTTGTATTATATATTGTAGTAGTATGGGTTTCCTCTTTTTATAAAACACCATGGCAACCTATAAGCGTACCCTACGCCTTAAGATAACAACTAAGGGGTGGGGTGTCACGGCTATCGACGTGTATCATGGGTTAAAGGACGTCGTTGGCGCAGGACCTGCTGCTTTGCAGGGGCGTATCAATGTTTCTAAAGCTGTATGGAATGTAACAGTGTCAAATGAGGGGGTCAAGGAAAAGCTTCTAGAAGATGTTCTTATTGTAAAAGGCGAATTTGTAACGTAGAGGAAATCGAGTCAGATAGGTTGCTAGTAAAGATGAAAGTTCGACTAGAAATTCCAGATGACAGAATCATGAATGAACTCAAGATGTATGGCAAAGTGCAAAATATTGAACGGGAAACGTATCCCTTTGACAGAACGCTAGTAAACGGTGTAAGACGCATCTGGTTTAATAAAGTGGATAGCCCGTTACCAAGCAGATTGACGCTTGATGGCAGCTTTGCCCTGCCCTTATGGTATAGAGGGCAAATTAAAGAGTGCCGGATCTGCCTAAGTACTGACCATTTGGCAACATATTGTCCCAATCGAAACAAATGTTTGTTCTCTGGGTCAGTTGACCATTTTAAATGGCGGTGTCCAAAAAATCAAATCAAGCCCTTAGTATCAGGAGATAATCGCCCATTAAAGGATGTAACTGAGTCAAATGCTTCTGAAGCAATCGCTACAGAAGCTGTTGTTGCGGTTCATGCCATTGAAAATAACACAAACAAATCATCAAATCCTGTTAAAGTAACTGCAGTTGATGAAATTCAAGTATTAGAGGAGGGTATAACCTTAAGTCAAGAAAATAATCAAAATGCAGTGGAGCCAAACGTGGCTGTAAAAGACACGCAGAAAAATGATGATCTTACAGAAGAGCCAGTTTACAATTCCTTACACGATAAATTAAAATTAGGACAGGATAAGTTTAGGATTCAGAAGACGGAAAGTTCAGTCGATTTTCCGCTAAGCCCACTTGATTTAAGTCAGCTTGAAGATATGGTAAATGACGCTCCTGCCAAATGTAACTTAAGTAGCAATAAGCGTCATAAAGAATACAATAGCTCGGAATCTGAGATCGAAGTAAATGATATGGATGATGATACAATGTCAGTTGCAGAATCAGATGTGTCAATTCAAATACAGAGTTCACAGATGAAAGATGAAATGGTAATGTACCGATCAGAAGGAGGTGGAGTGCCAGTGCCATATGAAAAAGGGATTAAATACCGAATTCAAGAAGGGCCACTTGCTTGAAGAATTAGCAAATGAGAGAGTTGATATTGCTTTTCTACAAGAGACCAAAATTCAAAAAATTGAAGTGTATGAATCTCTCAAAGATATTTCAAAAGGGCAGATTTTTTCATTCTTTATCACAAGATAATAGCGCGGGAGTGGCCATTTTTATCCTGCCCCGCTGTCTCAACTATGTTGGTGTTATATCGTCATCATCAGATACAAATGGACGATGGATTTGTGTATCAATTGATGTACTAAACACAGGTTTAAATTTGATGTGCCTTTATGCGCCAACCTCTCATCAATTGCGCCGTGAATTTCTAAATGATGTGTTCACGATAATTCAAGACAGATCGCCTGAAAACCTAATTTTGGGCGATGACTTTAATTGCATATTAGATGAGGTTAAAGACAGAAACGCTAGGTCTGATTTTAATGACACATCTCATAATATTTTGAAACACACCTGTGAATATAAAAGCTTGTCAGACACTTATCGGATTGAAAATCCAGAGGGCAAGGACATTGCTTGGTTTTCAACCGATGGAAAGAAAGCATCCAGATTGGACAGGATCTATGTAGAACGATCATTGAAAGGTTACATGTGTAAAACTAACATAAAACCAGTAACTTTCTCTGATCACAATATGTTTTCCATCACATTAGACAATGCTGACTGGATCAAACGAGGAGATGGATTTTGGAAACTCAATGTAGCGTTGTTACGAGATAGTTGCTATCGCAAATGTGTAGAAAGTTGTTGGAGGCATTGGGATGAAAAGAGAAGTTTGTATGAATGTATAGCAGACTGGTGGAAGGATGTTAAATCCGACCTGAAACATATATGAAGGCAGTATTCCATCAGGAAAGCACGAGAAATGCGAAAGCGTAAAAAGGCGCTTCAGCGGTCGGTGTGTAAAATTAATAAGAAAATTAATGATTGAGAATATAATTATTATGAACTATTAGTTAAATTAAAAGGTAAACTAAATGAAATAGAGCAATATCAGTTTGATGGGGGCCAAAAAAGGTCAAGAGCATAAATGCACACCGAGGGTGAAAAGCCTACACTTTACTTTTGTAACTTGGAAAAAACAAGTGGTATAGAGAAATTAATGCGCTCACTGAAGACTAATGATGGTGTATCAGTGTCCTCAAATGCAGAGATGATAGAAACAGTATCCAAATTTTACAAATCATTGTGTAAATCTGAGTAAAGCGATGAAACTGCAACTAGAGATATTTTAGCTAATATAACGCATAGACTTCCAGATGCATGTCGCAAAAGTTGTGACCAATCACTAACAATTGATGATTTGACAAAATCCCTCAAAGGTATGAAGTTAGAAATGTCTCCTGGCTGCGACTGACTTCCAGTCGAATTTTATCAAACATTCTGGCACATATTTGGTTCAGTATTAGAAGAAATAGCAGCTAGCATTTTTAATCAAGGGCATCTCCCTCCATCGATGGCCCAAGCATATGTTCGGCTTATATACAAGAGGGGTGACAGAAACAAAATACAGAATTATAGACCAATCTCTCTACTCCGTGTAGACTATAAGATTATTACTCGGTCACTAACATTAACACTTGGCGCAGTCTTAGGCGAAGTAATTGATGATGATCAAACGTGCTCTGTACCAGGAAGAACGATATTAAACAGCACATTGCTTATACGAGGCCTTATTCAATTAGTTGAACAGGATTGCATCCCAGCAGCAATAATTGCACTTAATAACGAGAAGGCGTTTGACAGACTTGAATGGGAGTCTTTAGACCATATTGGCTTTGGTTCCAGATTTATTAAATGGGTCAGTATTTTATATACTGATATAACAAGTTGCTATTTAGTAAATAATCATCTATCTGAACCTGTAGTGTTGGAACGAGGTGTCAGACAGGGTTGCTCATTGTCTCCGCTTCTATTCGTCATAGCTATGGAATCGTTGGGGGCCACATTGAGGCAACGTAATGATTTTCAAGGAATGTGTATACGTGGCGTAGAAAGGCCACTAAAGGTGTCTCAATATGCAGATGATACGACTGTGTTTGTAGGTAAAAATTCAGATTTTAGAATTTTAAATGGATTATCAGATTTTCAAAAGGCATCAGGGCTTAAAGTCAATTTTATCAGAAATATAAATCTAAGGGATTATTTTGGGTGCTTGGAAGGACAGAACTGACAATGTTATGGATATTAACTGGTCAGATGATGTCATAAAGATTTTGTGTATTTACTTTAGTAGAGAACAGGATGTAATAATAAACTGGGAAGAAAGGCTATCCAAGCTAAAGTATGCATTAGTAAATTGGAAACGACATCGCCTAGCTGTATGTGGCAGGACATTTGTCCTTAATAATTTAATTTTATCTGGACTGTGGTATACCGCTTCTGTAGTTCATATGCCCAAATCAGTAGAGTCAAAGAGCAGCACGTTACTTTTTTCCTTCTTATGGGAGGACAAAGTCCATTTAGTATCGAAAGTCAATCCTCACCAATGAAAGGCATGATGGAGGCCTGGATTTGGTTAATGTTTTAGCAAAGTGTGCTTCGCTAAAACTGAAATTCTTGAATAAGTTACTCACTTCAAACTCATCTTGGTCAAGTGTTGTAAGGACACTTCTACAAAGGTATGTAGATCCATTTCCAGTAGAATGTTTATTTTTGTGCAATAAACTGCCACCTAACCATCAGAAGATACCAAACGTATATAAAGAACAGCTCGACGCTTTAAAGATATTTACATGATCAATGCCACAACCCAGTTGTTGGGAAGATGCCTTAGAGCAACGTCTTTGGGGCAACGAGTCGATTCTGTATTATATTTGCCCTCTATGGCCAAAATTGGCATTCAATATTTACGTGATTTAGTTAATCCAAAATGAGGCAAATTGATGCCCAACGCTTATTTATTATAATAAAGAATGCAATACCTGGTAAATGGTTCAAATTGCCAAAAGCACGTGGCAACAGAGATATGTTGCAACCAACATTAGTATTTAAGTCAGAGCATATAAAATACAACATGGCATCTAGAGCCTGGTATGGAATGCTAATGCAAAGTCGGAGACAGACTCCTGTTGCAGTTAGGCATTGGAACACTTTAGGATACACGCCGAAGAACTGGGAAAATCCGTGAAAAACAATACATCTACCTTGTCTACCACAAACGCACGGGACCTGCCATGGCGATTACGCCATCGAAGGCTATGGGTCGGCCATCTGACTTATATGTGCAAAATAACAAGTACAGACCGGTGTTTATTATGTAATACCGAGGAGGAAACAATAGACCATCTGTTTACACAGTGTTGTATAGCTACAGGCTTTTGGGTATATATCAATATGCTCCTTGCTAAATTTGGAATCAAATATATGAAATTAATGGCTGAAACAATTATGTTCAAAGATTGCTCAACTATCGGACGAATCATTAATAGCAAGGAGAAAGAATTGTTAGTAACCCTGTTATCTGTAGGAGTGTGGGCCATTTGGAAGCATCGGTGTTCAGAGGCTAGAGATAAAACAGGAAACAACCACCAAAGAGCTATACAAGCTATATTTCGATCATTGTTGATAAACTGCATTCATTCTGAATTTTACAGGCTAGTGGAACATGGAAAAGAAAGTGGATTTACAGATATATTGTGCAAAACTGGCCTAGTATCAATTGAACATGGATATCTAAAAATAGCAGAAGCAGAACTTGTATAAGCTAGCACACTCGCTGCTTGTTGTATATTGATATATGGTATTTTATTTTATTTAATTGAGTTAATTTTAAAATGTTAATGTCTTAGGAGATGATAATTTGGCGAATAACCTAACCTTGGGAATCGGTATAATTAAATATCAATTGAGCATCGCGTCAATATTCTGGAGGTGATCTGACTTTCGAGTTCATTAGGTTAACAGAGTATGACATCTTACATATATACAATTAACATCCTGTCGTAAATGTTTACTGTAGGTGTATTTGTTCCAGGGTAATTTACAAAAACTTACAATGAAGTAAATTTAAAATGTGAACCCAGAGCGCCATCTATGTAGTCATAGTTTGTATACTTTTGCCTTGTGCATTTTACGACATAAAGGCTACTACGCCTGCTCGGTATTAAAGAATCGGCGAACTGTCGTCAATGAGTGACCTTTTGTTACTTATTGACGAGTCACCTCGCCACTGGTTGGCGAGCTGCGCTCGCCATTTGGGCCAATACGATACGGTGTGCTCCGTTAAACTACATATGATCTACTTAGCCTGCCGGTCATGAATCGGCTCAATGGCGTCAATGAGTAGCAGCAACTTACTGCTAATTATTGATGAGTCGCTTTTCCACTTATTGGGTAACTATGCTCGCCATTTGGGCCTACTACTACACGGTGTGCAAATAGTAATGGCTTTGTTGAATTATATTATGTTATCAGCTCTTTATTATTTTTTTTTTCTATGTAGTTATGCCATGGGTGTGGTATATGGTAATAGAGTATTTTAGCTTGCACTGTTTTGATATGTTAAGTTTGTATTGTTATTCATATACTATTAATAAAGCCTACTATTTCACCCGTTATTTATGGGGGTCTGCAAGCCTTTTTTAAAGGAGTTCCTCCGTGAGGTGTAGTTGTAGTACTAGTAGTAGTAGTAGTAGTAGTAGTAGTAGTAGTAGTCGCAGCAGCAGCAGCAGCAGTAGTAGTAGTAGTAGTAGTAGTAGTAGTAGTAGTAGTAGTAGTAGTAGTAGTAGTAGTAGCAGTAGCAGTAGTAGTAGTAGTAGTAGTAGTAG
Source organism: Chaetoderma sp. LZ-2023a (assembly GCA_034401795.1). Taxonomy (NCBI): domain Eukaryota; kingdom Metazoa; phylum Mollusca; class Caudofoveata; order Chaetodermatida; family Chaetodermatidae; genus Chaetoderma; species Chaetoderma sp. LZ-2023a. The sequence goes on from CM067361.1 coordinate 60,549,322, forward strand.
TAGTAGTAGTAGTAGTAGTAGTAGTAGTAGTAGTAGCAGCAGTAGTAGTAGTTGTAATAGTAGTAGTAGTAGTAGTAGTAGTAGTAGTAGTAGTAGTAGTAGTAGTAGTAGTAGTAGTAGTAGTCGCAGCAGCAGCAGCAGCAGCAGCAGCAGCATCAGTAAGAGTAGAAGTAGCAGAAGTAATAGAAGTAGCAGCATTAGCAGCAGCAGCAGCAATAGCAGCAGCAGAAACATCATCATTATCATCACCATCTGCATCATCATTGTCATCATGTTGCCGTTGCCTTTGAAATTTGAAGTAGTAGTAGTAGTAGTAGTAGTAGTAGTAGTAGTAGTAGTAGTAGTAGTAGTAGTAGTAGTAGTAGTAGTAGCAGCAGCAGCAGCAGCAGCAGTAGTAGAAGTAGCCGAAGCAGCAGCATTAGCAGCAGCAGCAATAGCAGCAGCAGCAGCAGCAGCAGCAGCAGCAGTAGCAGAAGAAACAGCAGCATTACTCGCAGTGGCAGTAGCAGTAGTGGCAGCGGAAACAACAGCAGCAGCAGCAGCAGCAGCAGAAGCAGCAGCAGCAGAAGCAGCAGCAGCAGCAGCGATACCAGTGGCATCATCATCATCATCAGCATCATCATTAACATCATCAACATCATCATCATCATCACCATCAACATCATCATGCTGCTGTTGCTGTCGTTGTCGTCGCTGTTATTGTTGTCGCTGCTAGTATAGTCGCTGTTGCCGATGTCGTCGTCGTCGTTGTCGTTGTCGCCGTCGTCGTCGTACTCGTCGTTGTCGTCCTCGTCGTTGTTGTTGTTATTTTGTATGATTCTCCCTCTCATCGTTGCCAGTTTTTTGTATGTTCAAAGCACTATATCGATTCCTGCTTGTAACATTATATACAAATTCATCAAAATTATACTCATTACACGTCTTGCTAGAAGAACCAGGATAACCTGCAGCAGATTCAGTGTTAATAACCCGAGCAGCATGTAACAAGAATATGTGCATCATTATCACCACTGACTATGTTAATGCTATAAGAGGTATAGGCAGCCGCCCGAGCAGCTGTATTATTAAACACAGCCGTCCTGATGCCAATAGTAGAAGCAGGAGGAGGAACGGGAGCATTAGCGGCAGAAATGTCAATAGTAGCCGTGTTAGGCTCCGTAGTGGTAGCAGTAGCGGTGGTGGTGACAATTATAGTCAGTAAATCCTTATTAATGTTATTGTTGTTATTTCCGTGTTGTTATTCAGTTGTCGCTATCGTTATCGTTGTAATTGTCGTTGTCGTTGTTGTTATTGTTGTTGTTGTTGTTGTCGTCGTCGTTGTTGTTGTTGTTGTTGTTGTTGTTGTTTATTAGTAGTAGAGTTGCGTTACATCGTAGCCGCATTGGGATATCCTGCTTAAAGGATAACTAATCCAATCTCTTGATAGCCATTCAGGTGATCTAACACGCCGGTCATAAACTATCCAGGTAATTTTAAGCTTTTTATCACGCCGCTAAGGAAAGATATTCAGGATTTAGTAGTTAAATTTTGGTACATTTCTACACCCTATGATGGCTGTCATGATTTGCTTTTCAACCAATCAGAAAAACCCTCGTGTGTCTGCCTCGGTATATACGATCAGTCATAAAGGCGCCAGCTATAGTTTGACAATGTGGTATAAAAGCAATCCTACAGGTAAGCTGTTGAATATTTTGAAACTAATTTGATTGGAAGTTGTTGCTGCCATAGGCAGCAACAACTTCCAGTCAAATTAGTTTTAAAATATTCAATGGGATGAGCATTACATAATAAAGAATGTGATGCGTTCAAGTGTACATGGCATCACACACAATAGCTTGAGGAGACAAAATGGTGTCGTTCACTGTTCAACATTTACTCGATATTACAAAACAGATAATTGCGATACAGATCCGGGAATGTGACAGGATATGAATGATATGGAATCTATAAACCATATTCTATTGGTGCAATACAAGATTTGAAATGAGATTAGCATCGCTTTAATAGGAAAATAATGAAAGGGGACATTTCTTACATATCCCGTTTTATCTATAATGTTTCCCACACTACGTTAGCTAACTACTCGCTATTTCACCACCATCCAAGACATGATTATTATGAAGCTTATTTGTTTGACTTTTTTCAGTTGGTTTTATTGGCTGCTTACACCGAGATGTATTTGAGCCATGACTCTATCTCCCAAACACAACTAACAACAACTCAGCGTCCTCCCACTGTTACTGCTACTACTACTACTACTACTACTACTACTACTACTACTACTACTACTACTACTACTACTACTACTACTACTACTACTACTACTACTACTACTACTACTACTACTTCTACCGCCACTACTACTACTACTACTACCACCACTACTACTACTAGTACTACTGCTACTGCTACTGCTACTGCTACTGCTACTGCTACTGCTGCTGCTACTACTACTACTACTACTACTACTACTACCACTACTACTACTACCACTACTACTACTACTACTACTACTACCACTACTACTACTACTACTACTACTACTACTACTACTACTACTACTACTACTTATTAATTAATTAATTAATTAATAATAATAATAATAATAATAATAATAATAATAATAATAATACTTTATATTTACTGACGCCATTAGCGTCCTTAGCATATGGACAACCATAGATTATCTTTGCTGAGTAACTTTTACGGTCAGGGGCAATTCATAATACCTCTCGCATAGTGTCCCCTTTGAGGTTATGCTGTCCGGCATAGGGCATAATGGACCACATATTGCTTGCGTGAATGGCGGTTTTCTTGGTCGTGAGTAGAGTGATAAGAGTACCTTGGCCTACAGCATCGATGAGGAGATAGTGCATAAAGGATGAATTGATTAGGGGCACAATCGCGTTTGAGAACGTGTTACTTGCATATTTGAATACTACATGGCACATGCCATTCGGTTCGGGTGCACGACCAATTTTCATGGCTTTAGGTGTCTTCTAAACTTCTGCTTTTTTAGTTTGTGTTATTAGTGGGGTAGAGTCTCCTGAAAACGGAAGCTTGAGCTTATCATTTTGGTCAGTGAACTGTTCTTCGAACCATAAACAGGTTGTAAATATGGGACTTTCGAGTGGGAAGTCATGACCCCATGAGATGTCTTATAATTCACATAAGTCCCAAAGTAAAATTAAGTTTTGAAAATACCAGCCGAGCTAAAAGTCCAGGTGAGCTAAAAATGGATGCGGTAATATTGCATCAACGATACTTATGTATATACAATTCGAAATCGGAAAGTTAGGATGACTAAGTGTCATCCATGTACGTGGCTGAATCGGCCACCTGTTATTTATAAATATGTGTCAATCATTGGGATGGTGGAGAGTCGAGCCAGCCAGGTCATCTCTTTATATCTGATAAAATGTACTGATGTTAAACAGCATACCTATCCATGATGCTGTTTATGGCGTTATATAACCAGCAGATGAGATTAATATGATGATAATAGAAATAGAGAGATTTAATTTGAAATGATTCTATGGGTTGATGTGTATTGGACAATGATTTAGTTAAAGATTGTTGCTGCTTAACAGACAACCACTTTTATTACGTCCATCAGTTGTTGATAGTTATAACTTTGGAATTAATTAGTGTCTAGTGGCTAGTGTTGGGATCATGAATTATGAGAATAAATTGAACGTAACTAACTGACACAGTTGATGACGTAAGCAGACTGGTATTTGATTGTGAGCTAGAACAACACCATCTGGTAATGAATCATCCAGCACGTGTGCCTCGCACCCTATAATCCTCGAGACTTCTCCATTAGTATAGGATGGACAGGGCACGTACATTAGAGCGTCTTTTAGGAATTCGAAATTTATTGATAAACCATATGTCACTCATTTTAGGGTATGCAACAACACAGCATACCATAATGTTGTTAGTTAGCTGACAGAGCGCATCAAACCAAAACCGGTCCCCACTGCTTTGAGTATGCGAGGCACAATCTTCTTGGAAGTATTGGGCAGAGGATGATTGGTAAGAATGCCGTCATAACCAGTCAGGATCAATTAGCCTGTGCAGTAACGAATTACAATGAATATGTTTGGTTCTATAGCAAGTGAGGGATGAATCGCTGATTGGTTGAAAAGACCAATTGGTTATCCGGTCGGAACTTCTGGGAAGAGATAAGCAGAAATTGATTAGTGACTTTATTGTTGGGCTAATCAAAGTGTGGTTATCGGGTTCCTAGAAGAATCATAAGAGTATGTTCTGAGAGAAGTAGTGCATTTCTGGGAAATGACCAAAACACGACAAAGTCATAATCTGAGAGTATAAATAATGGAACATCTCTCAGATAAACTTAATCTATGATTGACCGAGCAATCGCAAACACATTGCTGCTTTGTTAAGCCGCGGCTGAGATAGCCTAACGTGTTAGCGTAGGATTTGGATAAGCTAGATTAAACTAAGTTAGAATATGTTAGTTCGTGTACAAAGACTTGTACAAAGTTTATTTTGTATGGAGCGATCTTGCTCAAATCATTATTAAAGTTTTTCTTGTAAATTAGTGTAAATAAATCTATCAACTTTAGAAATCTTTAAATCCAATCTTAAATTCTATTTATTTCAAATAGCATATCCATAGAATACTTACGCGCGTTAGCGCTTAGAGCATGCAGTTGCATGGATTAAGCGCTCTAAAAATGTACTATTATTATTATTATTATTATTATTATTATATGTAAGCCACAAGTTTGTTATTAAGTAGAACCTAAGCCACGCCGACCTGAAAATCTTCAAAGTGTGTATAGTGAGCGGTGGTGAGTAGTCAAGAACTCTAACACTCGGTAACATGTTGTGACAGTCATCCGTGGCAGTGATTTCATATGCTAGGGAGGCTGCTCGTTGAATAACAAGATCGGTTAAGCATTCACTCCCCTGACTCAGTATGTTATTGTGACCCCTGTCCAATTCGGCGCGAGCTTTACATTGTCAACTTAGATAAAAGCCGAGCAATATTGCCTTCTGCTCTCCTACGTTACTACTTCTGGGTGATCATTATACCGTGTTCGTTACTTGTTTTTGACAACTACTATCCATCTGATGATTTCGTACATTTGAGAGTTTTGGTTGGGGTCTAGTTTGTACGTGAGCTCACGCAGATCGGGACTGTTAGCTAGCTGCTGTCGGATGGCCATTTTGTATGCCATTTGAGTGCCAGTGTCGCTGATGCGCTTGGCTACATCGTAGGTAACTTTACCCTCTTGTCTCGTCTGGCGTTGGTACTTTGGGTACGGATGGTTTACCTGAAGGCATGTAGTGCCTGTCTTGGGTCAGAAGTGAGGTCTGCACCTCATTATGAAAGAGCATCCCAAAGTAAGGCTTTGCTTCTGTTTCGCATAGTATGACGTCTATTTGGTTGAAGATGGCTATTATAGACTTAGAACCGGATGGGGTTCCGTGGTCAGCAATGTGTCCTGTCCATGTTGTCCGGTATTGACCTGGGTATTTGAAAGCTGCATTTGTGGCAAACATGACATGAGAACTGAGAAATACTACCAGAGATTCTTCAAAAATTGCTCGATAGCAAGAAGATCACCGAAAAGCAACATAAGTATCTCTTTGCTAAACTTGAGTCAAAACCACGGACTTTCTATCTTTTGCCAAAAATTCATAAACCCATAGATTCGTGGTTGGACCCAATGTCACCGCCCGGGCGACCTATAATCTCTGATTGTGGCTCAGAATCCTACAGAATCAGTGAATACATCGATTACCATCTACAGCCAATAGCAAATAGACACCCCAGCTTCTTGAAAAACACAGAAGACTTCTTATCACAGGTCTCTGAGACCTGGATACCGCCAAATTCATTCTTGGTCACGCTTGACATCGATGCTATGTATACAAACATTGACATCGAGAAGGGTATAAATTCTATCCGTAGAGCATTCGTGAACTACCCAGACACCAACAGGCCAGACAGTGAAGTAATAGCTCTATTAGAGCTGAGTCTGAAAGGCAATGATTTTGAATTCGATGGCGAAATTTACCAACAAATTTGCGGCTGCGCGATGGGCAAGCGCTTTAGCCCATGTTTTGCCAATATTTACGTAGCAGAGTGGGAGGAGGAAGCGTTAGAAAAGTGTCCAAAACATCCCCTCATTTATCGCAGGTACCTTGATGACATTTTCATGATTTGGAAACACACAAAGGCAGAGTTTGATGAATTTTTCGAAATTCTGAACAATCACGATCCGAATATCAAATTAAAAGCAACCATTGACGAGATGTCCGTAGATTTCCTGGATGTAACTGTATATAAAGGTCTAAAGTATGAAACAACTGGCTACTTAGACTACAAAGTGTATTTCAAACCAACCGATTCGCATCAGCTATTGCACAAAAAATCTTTCCATCCACCACATACTTTTAAAGGAATAGTTAAATCACAAATAATCCGTTTTCACAGGAATTCGAGTGATAGGAAAAACTTTGAAGAAGCGTGCTCTACCCTATTCAAAGCCCTCAAACCACGAGGTTACTCCTCACGATTCTTGCGCAAAATCAAATCTGAAACATTAGACGGCTTGGAAACCATTCCAGATAATGCCTCAAATCTTCGGCCTACCAAAATTTCTCACAATCGTCCTATTATAGGTGTAGGCGAATCTCGCAAATGCGGAAAGAAAAGGTGCAAGTTAGATGAATTTCTCCCAAACCAGAATACTTTCACGAGCTTTCAGAACAAAAGCAAGTTCCAACTTCAGTCTAATCTAGATTGTGACTCTGAAAATGTTATTTATCTAATTTCATGCAAATTGTGCCAAAAACAGTATGTCGGCGAAACCAAATGTCCATTAAGATGGCGGGCAACTCGACACCTCTCAGATATTAGGCTAGAGGAAGACACACATGTTTCCGAACATTTTAATCTTCCTGACCATTTAGTCCTTCGTGACTTTGAAATTATGCCGATTGAACAGCCACCCCTTTCAGATACGGCAGAAGAAACTGATAAACAAAGAAAACTTCGAGAATCGTTTTGGATTAAAGAACTCGAAACACAGTGGCCAAGGGGAATAAACTCGGACCCAGGCTTATCTGATCAACGTGACAAAATTCCATTCATTCTGACCTATAATCGGAAAAACGTTGAAATTTCCAAAATCTTGAAAGATGGGTATCAAAACCTACAGGAGAAACTGAAACAACCCTTTAACAAGCGTCCAGTAATTGCGTTCAAGAAAAATCCGAATCTACGTGACATCTTGGTAAAAGCAAAACTCAAATAGCTATCCATAATATCCATCTCAATCATTCAACATTAACCCTTGCATGATGGTCAGCCAAAAACGGTCAATTTAGTGATCTTGGGCAATGTCCATTTGCCGGTGGGTATTGGAGTATTTTTGAAAATTTACCACTGTAATGACTGGCTCGGGAACCGAGACAGTCGTTCCAGTGGTATATTCTCGGGAATGACCTTGTCTGTGCCTGCAAATGTACATTAAATAAGTAAGCGCATATTTGGATTTTACTGAACAAATTTAACCAGTAAAGGGTTAACATTAATGCCATATGGCTTTCCTCAAACAAAATGACAAATCTCAGGCAGTAAGATAAACCAAAATATCTTGAATTTTTGAATTTTTTCAATTATTGAAGATTCTGAGCCAGTGCGTTGACAATATTGACTACTACTACTACTACTACTACCACTACTACTACTACTACTACTACTACTACTACTACTACTACTACTACTACTACTACTACTACTACTACCACCACTACTACTACTACTACTACCACCACTACTACTACTACTGCTGCTGCTACTACTACTACTACTACTACTACTACTACTACTACTACTACTACTACTACTTCTACCGCCACTACTACTACTACTACTACTACTACTACTACTACTACCACCACTACTACTACTACTACTACTACTGCTACTGCTACTGCTACTGCTACTGCTACTGCTACTGCTACTACTACTACTACTACTGCTACTACTACTACTACCACTACTACTACTACCACTACTACTACTACTACTACTACTACTACTACTACTACTTATTAATTAATTAATTAATTAATAATAATAATAATAATAATAATATTATAATAATAATAATAATAATAATAATAATAATAATAATAATAATAATAATGTACACACATCAGTATCTACCGCCAAGAAATTTATTATTCAGGCCTCATATGCTGTGTAAAACGGCCTGAGTATAATAAAAGAAAACCTGAAAATTAAAACTGAAATAATAATAAAGAATTTAGATGTTTTTGTAAGGGTTGTCTTTGTTGCTTGTTGATGCCTATAGAGCTGTTGTTGCCGGGTGTCAATAGTGTATGCCGTGTAAAGGAGGGGTGGGATGGGGAATTACTTTATTTCAAGTGGAGGGCGGAATGGGGGTGGAGGGCAATCTGTAAACTTAAATCTTAAAACGGAAATTAGGCAAAGGTTTTTTAAATAAAAAATATTAAAGACGAAACTGAAGATAATACTATCAAATAAATTATAAGAAACATAAAAATAACGCCATGTGATTAAATCAACAAGAAACGGGGAAAATTATTCTTGAAAATTTAGTGTTTCTAAACGAAAATTCCAAGTTAAAACTTAAAATCATGACCTGTTGCTGTTAGAAATAATAAGTTAATAGTCACGTCGTCAAGTCGCTCACAGACAGCCCTTTCATACTCATGTTAAAATGTTTATCCAGCGTTGGACCGAGGAGAGCCAAGCAGAGCGACAGCATCCACACCAAAAGCAAAGCCACGCCAATCACGACCTCTGTTTTAGTTTTCATGTTTCTACCATCACACACCAACGTCTGCGTCACTGCATCATCTGGCAAATCGTCACCAGAAACACAGAAGATAGAAGTAGCAAGCAAGTAGCGTCACTACTCCACACGACAAACGGCATCTCTCCAGGGCGGGTTGATTGCGACTCAACTATAAGCCCACCTCGATCACCACGTGGCGCCAATCGGCCCAATCCCACATCCAAATTCCCGGGTTCTGGCTTCAACGCGCGTCGTCGTCGTCCGTGGCTGAATCTCTCTGTCTCTCTCTCTCTCTCTCTCTTTCTCTCTCTCTCTCTCTCCCTCTCCCTTCCCTTCCCTCCCTCCCTCCCTCCCCCCTCTCTCCATCTCTCTTTCCCCCTCTCTCTCCCTCCTCTCCCAGACACGGAAATCGGCCTTGTCGAGAGTTACCTCGCTTGAGAGGAAAATGATGATGATGATGATGATGATGATGATGATGATGATGATATGATGATGATGATGATATACAGTATTCGTACGTGTAGTTGTAGAAGCATCCCATAGCCGTAATCAGTCCGTTTTCGTCTTTGAATTGTGTCTTCTCCTCAGCCAAGATATTTAGCTTCCTCAGGTTCATACTTTCTCTTAGTGTACCGAATTCTCTTTCTTTGCGGCCACTTCGCAGCACGCTTAACAAATTTATGCAGCAATGACGTTCTCTCACGACTTTATATTTACTGACGCCATTAGCGTCCTTAGCACATAGACAACCATAGATTATCTTTGCTGAGTAACTTTTACGGTCAGGGGCAATTCATAATACCTCTCGCATAGTGTCCCGTTTGAGGTTATGCTGTCCGGCCATCGGTGTCCAGTGATGGTGCCGGTTTGTTTGCGTGACCAGCAGCAAGTTGGCTAGAGCTGTCTTTGGAGCTCACTAGCTGTTACAGTTATACAGCATCAAGGATACCAATGTTTCGTTGTATAAATGTAGTCTTTTAGTCAAGGGAAAGTGTGATCTCCGAATTCACAGCTTCCAAAACCCTGGAAAGCTGATTCAATGACGCAGCAATGTGCTCATGATTTTACCTTTCTTCCATGGTTCACCGCCACCAATTGCACCATCATTTTCTTTAGCCTTGCGCTTTGTCGAAAGGTATATGTGGGTGCATTCTGTTTTGGATTCATTCATAAAGAAGATATCAATGTTTTGTTTACTTGCAGGAATTGAGAGCAGTTTGTCTAGTCGTTTCTTTTCAACAGTACTCATCGTCGGCATATTCCATCTCAACTGGCATACCCAGTATGAACCCGAGCGGGGTGGCAGTCGTGTGGAATTTTCCACACAGATTTCAAGAAAGGTAGTAGGTGAAAAGTATATGTGATAGACCATTTCACATGATGTCTCACGATCTGCAGAATCCATTGTATTGAATCTCAGCTTGCAGACTGCGAGTGATAGTCTCAGTAGATGCAGCACATCTTCATTGCAACTGGCATGGTGTAGTACATCTAGGATTTTTGAGCGCTTAATCATGTCGGAGGCTTGTGACATGACAATGCGAATTTTGTTGAAATCCAAGTGTTTGAGCAAAGCTAATCATACAAGCATGCACTGAGCCCATGTAATGCCTGCGCATCTACGTCCGTGTTTAAAGCCACCCTGACAGGATCCAGTGAATACATCGATCGTGTCCCGGATGTGGCATAGGGCGTAATTGAATATAATTTTCTGTATGATGTTGAGGATCATAATGGACCACATATTGCTTGCGTGGATGGCGGTTTTCTTGGTCGTGAGTAGCGTGATAAGAGTACCTCGGCCTACAGCATCGATGAGGAGATAGTGCATAAAGGATGAATTGATTAGTGCCACAATCGCGTTTGAGAACGTGTTACTTGCATATTTGAATACTTCATGGCACATTCGGTTCGGGTGCACGACCAATTTTCATGGATTTTGGGTGTCTTCTAAACTTCTGCTCTTTTAGTGTGTGTTAGTAGTGGGGTAGAGTCTCCTGAAAACGGAAGCAAGAGCTTATCATTTTGGTCAGTGAACTGTTCCTCGAACCATAAACAGGTTGTAAATATGGGACTGTCGAGTGGGAAGTCATGCCCCCATGAGATGTCTTATAATTCACGTAAGTCCCAAAGTAAAATTAAGTTTTGAAAATACCAGCCGAGCTAAAAGTCCAGGTGAGCTAAAATTGATGCGGTGATATTGCATCAACGATATTTATGTATATACAATTCGAAATTGGAAAGTTAGGATGACTAAGTTTCATCCATGTACGTGGCTGAATCGGCCATCTGTTATTTATAAATATGTGTCAATCATTGGGACGGTGGAGGGTCGAGCCAGCCAGGTCATCTCTTTATATCTGGTAAAATGTACTGATGTTAAACATCATACCTATCCATGATGCTGTTTATGGCGTTACATAACCAGCAGATGAGATTAATATGATAATGATAGAAATGAGTCTATGGTTCTGGGTTGATGTGTATTGGAGAATGATTTAGTTAAATGTTGTTGCTGCTTAACAGACAACCACCTTTATTATGTCCAGCAGTTGTTGACAGTTATAACTTTGGAATTAATTAATGTTTAGTGGCTAGTGTTGGGATCATGAATCATGAGAATAAATTGAACGTGACTAACTGACACAGTTGATGACGTAAGCAGACTGGTATTTGATCGTGGGCTAGAAGAACACCATCTGGTAATGAATCATCCAGCACGTGTGCCTAGAACACTATAATCCTCGAGACTTCTCCATTAGTATAGAGTGGACAGAACATGGACTTTTAGGAATTCGAAATTTATTGATAAACTATATGCCACTCATTTTATGGTATGCAACAACACAGCATACAATAATGTTAATAGTTAGCTGACAGAGCACATCAAACCAGAACCGGTTCCACTGCTTTGAGTATGCAAGGCACAATCTTCTTGGAAGTATTGGGCAGAGGATGATTGGTCAGAATGCCGTCATAACTAGTCAGGATCAATTAGACTCTGCAGTAAAGAATTATAATGAATATGTTTGGTTCTATAGCAAGTGAGGGAGGAATCGCTGATTGGTTGAAAAGACCAATTGGTTATAAGGTCGGAACTTCTGGGAAGAGATAAGCAGAAATTGATTGGTGACTTTATTGTCAGGCCAATGAAAGTGTGGTTATCGGGTTCCTAGAAGAATTACAAGAGTATGTTCTGAGAGAAGTTGTGCATCTCTGGGAAATGACCAGAACACGACAAAGTCATAATCTGAGAGTATAAATAATGGAACATCTCTCAGATAAAGTTAATCTTCGATTGACCAAGCAATTGCAAACACATTGCTGCTTTGTTAAGACGCAGATGAGATAGCCTAACAATGGCCTACGTGTTGGGGTAGGATTTGGATCAGTTAGATTAGACTAAGTTAGAATATGTTAGTTCGTGTACAAAGACTTGTTCAAAGTTTATTTTGTATGGAGCGATCTTGCTCAAATCATTAGTAAAGTTTATCTTGTAAATTAGTGTAAATAAATCTATCAACTTACGTATATGTACTCACAAGTTTATTATTAAGTAGAACCTAAGCCGAGCTGGGAGAAACACCCAGTCCTTACCTGCAATCTAGAACCAGTCAGATAGGCCCAAGCAACTCAGAATAAATACCGTCCATCTTACCATCGGTCGGACGAGGCGAGCGAGCTGTCTTTCGCTCCCGCTTACCAGTCGACCGACGTTGTCGCAGCAACACTAAGAAATCACCGGCTAGTAGGACTTAGTGAACTTCAGTCATCTTTTAGTTAGATTCTCGTAAGTGTCATAATCGTATATGTAAGCCACAAGTTTGTTATTAAGTAGAACCTAAGCCACGCCCACCTGAAAATTTTCAAGGTGTGTATAGTGAGCGGTGGTGAGTAGTCAAGAACTCTAAGGGCTCGGTAGCATATTGTGACAGTCATCCGTGGCAGTGATTTCATATGCTAGGGAGTCTGCTCGTTGAATAACAAGATCGGTTAAGCATTCACTCCCCTGACTCAGTATGTTATTGTGACCCCTGTGCAATTCGGCGCGAGCTTTACATTGTCAACTTAGGTAAAAGCCAAACAATATTGCCTTCTGCTCTCCTACGTTACTACTTCAGGGTGATCATTATACCTTGTTCGTTCCTTGTTTTTGACAACTACTATCTATCTGATGATTTCGTACATTTGGGAATTTTGGTTACGGTCTAGTTTGTACATGAGCTCACGCAGATCGGGACTGTTAGCTAGCTGCTGTCAGAGGGCCATTTTGTATGCCATTTGAGTGCCAGTGTCGCTGATGCGCTTGGCTACGTCGTAGGTAACTTTACCCTCTTGTCTCGTCTGGCGTTGGTACTTTGGGTACGGATGGTTTATCTGAAGGCATGTAGTGCCTGTCTTGGGTCAGAAGTGAGGTCTGCACCTCCATATGAAAGAGCATCCCAAAGTAAGGCTTTGCTTCTGTTTCGCATAGTACGACGTCTATTTGGTTGAAGAGGGCTATCATAGCCTTAGAACCGGGTGGGGTTCAGTGGTTAGCACTGTGTCCTGTCCATGTTGTCCGGTATCGACCTGGGTATTTGAAAGCTGCATTTGTGGCAAACATGTCATGGGAACCGATAAATACTACCAGGGGATCCCCATTGCTGTTGCACGTGCGCACACGACCCCATGAACAGGAAAATACTGGCATACAAGGAATATTATGTTTGCATTGAAAATATAAGACCAGTCGTCTCCGTTAATTACAAAGTGCATACCCATTATATTCCTTATATTATAGTGACTCTATGGCTATAAGTCAGTACTTTATAGGTGAAAGAATAAAAACATGAGCCCCATACGGGTTTTTGTTGCTGAGTCAAACACACACGAGTAGACCTTTCGCCTTAAAAACTGGTGTTCCAAGCCTTGTTCATTCGAGCATGTGCAAAGGCAGCTGCTGGTGTCGGAAGTGTTCTCTGCGAGCAGGCGTATGGGGGAACAGGCATGTGAGAACCTAAAGTATAGTATTACATTAGAAACACTGACCAGTCAAATAAAAGTAGAGCAATAGTAGAATTTAGATCCATGCGAAAAGCTTATTGCACCAAATTATGAATCCGGTGTTGCGCAGAGACATCCGGATACCTCATAATGCTCGAGAATGGACCTTTCCTGTTTTAGCTATGCCCCGCGCATCTCTAGCTAAGGTCCACCCAAACCTCACTCGTGTTGGGATCGATCGATCTTTGGACACCACGACTATCAATTTTAAAGAAAGCTACACGGGTAAGCTGTTGAATATTTTGTAACTAATTTTACTGGGTGCGCATGCTGCCTATGGCATCAACAGCGCCCAGTCAAATTAGTTTAAAAAATATTCAACCGCATGTTTATTAAATAGTAGAGACATACAATTCGTACAACGTGTCAGCCTTTTAAGAGATAAAGACGGTCAGTATAGAATCACTTATGACGTAATGATTATGACATCATCCTACACGCTGCGTAGCTGATTATGAGGTCATATGACGTCATTACTCTGGAAAGGTGAATTACTACGCTGGAAGTCGGTTCCTTATTATCTATTGGAATATGGATAGATTGACAATAAATAAACCTGATGCCGGATTATGTACCAAACATAAATTAGGTGTAGTACTTCAATTCACCCTCGTATTCATTCGGACTGTGACAGATATATTCTTGTCTACAACGCCATAATATACCACTACACCCGTGTTTCAAATTTGCAAGTTTATATTTATTATCACAATGAAAATATTCGTCTTAAACTATCGAATATTAACGATATGGCAAGTAGGTAAAGTAGCTATTGCTGTCATGCACCACCACCCCCAACCCACCCACCCCCCCCCCCCCCCACACACACACACCCACACCCCGCCCCACACCCCTAAAATTAGTTCCAACATATTCAATAGCCTACCTGCATTAGTTATTTTGAAATTTAGATTTGGGGAATTCAGGTTTAAAAGTACCAAATCGATTCCAACACACGTAAATGTGGGTGAAGCTTCACAAGAAATTAACGTGTCATAGATAGAAATGAGCGTGTCACAGCTAGAAGTGAGCGTGTCAAAGCTAGAAATGAGCGTACCAAAGATAGAAATGAGCGTGTCATAGCTAGAAAGTCATAGCTAGAAATGAGCGTGTCAAAGTTAGAAATGAGCGTGTCGTAACTATAAATGAGCGTGTCACATCTAGAAATGGGTGTGTCATAGCTAGAAATGAGCGTGTCAAGGCTAGAAATGAGCGTGTCATATCAAAAAAATTTAGCGTGTCATAGCTAGCAATGAGCGTGTCAAAGCTAGAAGTGAGCGTGTCATAGCTAGAAATGAGCGTGTCATAGCTAGAAATGAGCATGTCATAGCTAGAAATGAGCGTGGCATAGCTGGAAATGAGTGTGTCAAAGCTAGAAATGAGCGTGTCAAAGTTAGAAATGAGCGTGTCGTAACTATAAATGAGCGTGTCACATATAGAAATGGGTGTGTCATAGCTAGAAATGAGCGTGTCAAGGCTAGAAATTAGCGTGTCATAGCTAAAAAAATTAGCGTGTCATGGCTAGCAATGAGCGTGTCAAAGCTAGAAGTGAGCGTGTCATAGCTAAAAATGAGCGTGGCATAGCTAGAAAGTCATAGCTAGAAATGAGCGTGTCAAAGCTAGAAATGAGCGTGTCATAGCTATAAATGAGCGTGTCACATCTAGAAATGGGTGTGTCATAGCTGGAAATGAGCCTGCCAAGGCTAGAAATGAGCGTGTCATAGCTAGAAATTAGCGTGTCATAGCTAGAAATTAGCGTGTCAAAGCTAGAAGTGAGCGTGTCATAGCTAGAAATGAGCGTGTCATAGCTAGAAATGAGCGTGTCATAGCTAGAAATGAGCGTGGCATAGCTGGAAATGAGTGTGTTAAAGCTAGAAATGAGTGTGTCACAGCTAGAAATGAGTGTGTCGTAGCTAGAAATGAGCGTGGCATAGCTAGAAATGAGCATGTCAAAGCTAGAAATGATCGTGTCATCGCTAGAAATGAGCGTATCTTAGCTAGAGATGAGCGTGACAAAGCTAGAAATGAGTGTGTCAAAGATAGAATTTAGCGTGTCCTAGCTAGAAATGAGCGTGTCATAGGTAGAAATAGGCGAAACATAGCTAGAAATGGGAGTGACATAACTAGAAATGGGCGTCATATGGTAACAAATGGGCGCAACATCGCTAGAAATGGGAGTGGCATAGCTAGAAATGAGCGTGGCATAGCTAGAAATGAGCGTGTCATAGCTAGAAATTAGCGTGTCATGGCTAGAAATGAGTGTGTTAAAGCTAGAAATGATCGTGTCATCGCTAGAAATGAGCGTATCTTAGCTAGAGATGAGCGTGACAAAGCTAGAAATGAGTGTGTCAAAGATAGAATTTAGCGTGTCCTAGCTAGAAATGAGCGTGTCATAGGTAGAAATAGGCGAAACATAGCTAGAAATGAGAGTGACATAACTAGAAATGGGCGTCATATGGTGAAAAATGGGCGCAACATCGCTAGAAATGGGAGTGGCATAGCTAGAAATGAGCGTGTCATAGCTAGAAATTAGCGTGTCATGGCTAGAAATGAGCGTGTCAAAGCTAGAAATGAGCGTGTCATAGCTAGAAATGAGCGTGCCATAGCTAGAAATGAGCGTGTCATAGCCAGAAATAAGTTTGTCATAGCTAGAAATGAGCGTGTCATAGCTAGAAATGAGCTTGTCATAGCTAGAAATGACCGTGTCAAAGCTTGAAATGAGCGTGGCATAGCTAGAAATGACCGTGTCATAGCTAGAAATGAGCTTGGCATAGCTAGAAATGACCGTGTCATAGCTAGAAATGAGCGTGCCATAGCTAGAAATGAGCGTGTCATAGCTAGAAATGAGCGTGCCATAGCTAGAAATGAGCGTGTCATAGCTAGAAATGAGCTTGTCATAGCTAGAAATGACCGTGTCAAAGCTTGAAATGAGCGTGGCATAGCTAGAAATGAGCGTGCCATAGCTAGAAATGAGCGTGTCATAGCTAGAAATGAGCGTGGCATAGCTAGAAATTGACGTGGCATAGCTAGGAAAAGAGCGTGGCGTGGCTAGGAATGAGCGTGTCATAGGTAGAAATGAGCGTGCCATAGCTAGAAATGAGCGTGTCATAGCTAGGAAAAGAGCGTGGCGTGGCTAGAAATGAGCGTGTCATAGGTAGAAATAGGCTAAACATAGCTAGAAATGGGAGTGACATAACTAGAAATGGGCGTCATATGGTAAGAAATGGGCGAAACCTAGCTAGAAATGGGAGTGACATATCTAGAAATTGGCGTGGCATAGCTAGAAATAGGTGTGGCATAGCTAGAAATAGGTGTGGCATAGCTAGAAATAGGTGTGGCATAGCTAGAAATGGATCCTTCCATTAGATATATGTGCATCGGATAAGAATTGTAAACGCCACACTTGAGAAGATAAGATTAGATATTCCACTTGTTCACTGCATTAATGTCTTATAGAAAGAGGATTGATAGCTTAGAATTGACTATTAGTAGAAAATCCTGATGTGCTCGTAAATAGCTAGCTAATGACGGGCGATATAGAATCATTTATGCCGTAGTGATTATAACGTCATCCTACACATGATTATTACATGATATCACGTCAGGTGAAAGATGGCTACTCTGGAAAGGTAAATTAAGCGGTGTCTTGATTAGCTGTTGATTAGATGTCATGTCAGTGTGATTGACAGTTGTTATTGAAGGTTAAATGACTATCTACTTATCTGTATATCTATTTATATATGTGCCTGTCCATGTTAAAAGAGAAACTGTCCGTCGGTCTGCCCACGGCCCGTATGTGTCAACCTGCACGCCAACCCAGCCACACGTCCAGCCATCCGCCCGCCCATCCAGCAACCCACCCAGAAAGCCCATGTACACTCCAACACACCAAACTACCCATGGCCACCTACCAAGCGCCCACGCGCCCGCCACCCCCACTCCCCCCCCCTCCCCACCCCCCCCCCACCCCACCCCACCCCCACCCACTGCCTACATACGTGCAAGGCCACCGGCCGCCTGCCTGCCCACCCACCTGCTGCCTGCCCACCCACCTGCTCGAACGCTCACCCATCCACCAATCCACACGACCAACTGTTTTGGCCATCAAATCTATTCATTAAAAGGTTAATATTCTCAAGGAAAAGCGCATTAGCATACAATGAGAACATTACTTTTTGGAAATTTTACCACTGGAATGACTGGCTCGGTTATCGAGCCAGTTATTCCAGTCGTAAATGTTCAATAACGGTCTCCTCTTGATCTGCAAATGAACATTTCTCAAGACCACTAAAGTGATTTTCGTCTAACCTGAGACGTAAGGGGTCAGTAATCGCAGCCCACGCGTCACAAGTAATCAGACTACTTATTAATCATTAACAAGTTATAATAGCAGTTTAATATTGCATAAATACTGGTTAATTGGAAAATTATTCATGTTTAGATTTGATTTGAAGATTCCTTTTGACTTTATTGACGATATGGAGAGGTACGCAATTAAGATGGTGAAGATTGAGTGACATTTATAGGCATTAACGTATTCTTATTTTTTTCGTATTTCGTATTTTCTTTATTACACTCAGGCCGTGACAACGGCATATGAGGATTATTTGCACATTGGCAATGGCTGTAGAAATACATTATTTTTATTATTATTATTATTATTATTATTATTATTATTATTACACCATCTCCGCCGCGCTGCCGACGAGGGCTACGGCAGCGCTTACATAATAATGATAACAACAATAATGAATTTATTATTCTATTTTGGGCTACTTGCGCTTGCAGTGTTTCAAGCAGTATTAAAGGAGAACTAACTTCATATCATAATAGTTGTTCAGCTGATCTAACACGTCATTCGTAAACTATAATAGATTATTAAGCTTGTTATCATGCCGCTAAAGAAAGTTATTCAGGCTTAAGTAGCTAAATGTTGGTACATTTCCAAAGCCAATGGTGGCTGTCATGCCTTACTTTTCAACCAATCAGAAGGAAAGCTAGCGTATCTGCCGTGGTCTATACGCTCAGTCATAGCGGTGCCACTTATAATTTGACAATGTGATATAAAAACAATCATACAAGTAAGCTGATGAATATTTTGAAACTAATTTGACCGGAAGCTGTTCCTGCCATAGGTAATAACAACTTCCAATCAAATTATCCGAAAAATAGTCAACAAGATGATTTACATAATAAAGAATGTAATGGATTGGCACTTACATGACACCATGCACTATCGCTTGAGTAAACAACATCATGGTGATCACTGTTCAACGTTTACACCATAATACAAAGCAGATTATTGTGATACAGATAAGGGAATGTAACAGGATGTGAATGATATGGAATCTATAAACTATAATCTATCGTACAATACAGCATTTGAGATGAGATTAGCATCGCATTAACAATGATGACGATGGATGCTTAGGTTGATGGATAACTCGGCTGTATGATTGGGTGAGAAGATGGATGAATTAGTCTAGCTGCTTAATTTTTTTTTTACGCTAACAAGTATTTGGAGAGTTTGATAAGGAGCGGTTTATTGCATATTTCAAACAATCCTTTAGCTTTCTCGGTATTATTGTCTTCTGTATAGAAACTTGGTATGAATTTCTGCCTTTGTCTATTGAGTTTAGAGCATGAGAAAAGAAAATGCATCTCATCTTCTATGCAGTTGCATTCAGAACACAATCTTTCTGATCTGTCAATACCTAGCCAGTTTTTTTATTCAATCGCTAGTTTGTGGTTAAGTGTTCGGAAATGGCATAGGATAAGAGCTTCTCGGTATGGCGGTCTGTCTATAGAATGTCAGACGTGACGATTGGTTTATGGTTGCTTTCCACTCATCGGTATATTGTTGTTCGAGGACTCTTTTTGTTTTGGTGATTGCTTGTGCGGTGTTTATTTCCTCCTGACCAGTTGTTTCTAGAATGAATTTGATAGTTTAATCCATTTGATTTCAATATTTCGTTCTCTTAAGAATTCTAATGCTGGGTAGTGCAGTGTTGATGACAGTTTCTCATACCCAGCGTTTACCAACCCCGCCCCAGAACCTGACCATATTACATTTTATAGTTATATTGAGTGGCAGTCGGCCCAATTCGCCATACATCATGACATTTGGTGTGGATTTCTTACGGTGGAATGCATTTTTAAATAATTTAGTGTGACAAGTTTCTATCTGGCGGTCATTTTCGAATCCCCACACTTCCGAGGTGTTATCATTGTGTCGAATAAATAATTGTGTAAGTCTATTGGGATGGCATGCTCTTTTGTTTTACTTAGTAAAGCGAAAGTGGCTTTGGTTCCCTGTTTAACGTTCCGAGTCCTACAGCTAACAAAGCTTCCGTTTTGTCTGAGACAGACACCTAAATAAATAAATTCATCCACAATCTCGATAGGGTGCTCTCCAATTTTAAATTTTAATTCTGTCCGCTGCTTACGTTTGGAAATTATCTTGACTTTGGTTTTTCTTGTGTTAACATGTAGTTTCCCTGCAGTCAGTACAATAGTCGTAAAAGACATTTAAGGCGCGTTGCCGTGCCGTAGGAGATTCCGCCATGAGTATTGTGTCGTCTGCATATAGCCGTATTGCAAGGTAAAGAAATAGATTTAAGTATAATTCTGCCTGTTGGCTTAATGAGCTAAGACCGGATACTCCGTGTTCTGTTAAATATTCTTCTAGATCGTTCAAAAAGATTGAAAATAAAAAGGGGGCTAAGCTTTCTCCTTGTCTTACACCAATGTTGTACAAGAAGTAGTCCGAGTCAATATTATTGTATGTGACGAACGACTTAATTGACTTGTACATACTATATATAACAGTAAGGCATTTTTCCCAGTTATATTGGTTTTAATAAGCTTATTCCAAAGGCCCTGTCTCCACACTGTATCAAATGCCTGTCGAAAGTCGATGAAGCAGCAATAGAGTTTCTTCCTTTGCGCAAATAACAGTTCTTTTATTAAATACAGAGAACAAATATTATCTAGTGTAGACTTCCTTTTCTAAAACCGGTTTGCGATTCAGAGATAATTTCATACTTTTCTGAATTTTTTTTAGTCGTTTGTTTAATATCGAGATGAACACCTTTCCCATACAGCTAAGCAATGTTATTGGGCGATAATTTCCCGGTTCTGCTGGGTTTCCCTTATTTTTATATATAGAGATTATTTTTCCTATTAACCAGACTTCAGGCATACAACCGCTGTCTAAGATTAAGTTAAAGCGTTTCTCGTAGATATGAATCATTAAGTCTACAGTAGCGGTAATATGTTCATTACTTAATTGGTCGACTCCCCCCCCCCCCCCACCCTGCCTTCCCTTGTTTCAAACGTTTGATTTCTTCGGCGATTTCGTTTTGTGTAATAGGTACATCGAGTTCTTTACAGTCGGGAATTTCAATTTCGGGGCTTATGTCATCTGTTTCCGTAGATTCATTGACTGACTTATAGTATTCGAAGAGCTTATCCCTCTCGATTCGTGCATCGTCAGTTTTCTTGTGTTTACTGTTAACTAACTTCCAGAAGATTTGTGTACGTTTTATGTAGGTTGCGCAGCTTTGTGTGTAATTGTTGGCGCATGTCTTGTGAGTACCGCCTAACTGCTCGTTTGTACTGGTTGCTGGCCTCTTTAAGTCTTTGATAGTTGTTTTCAGTTTTGTTAAGATTATATCCTTTTCGTTATGTGTGGTATAATTGGCGTTTCTGGGAGCATTCTTTGCCGAACCACGGTTGGTTATTAATTTTACGTCTACCTTGGTAGAAGTATTTTCTTGCCGAATGCCTTTTGCGCACTGTCAATAAACAGATCGCTTATCATATTCATTATTACGTTAATATCTTCCTGGTCAGCTAATTCTATCTGGCTTTATTTTGTCTTAATTTCCTTAAGCGTATCAGATCTTACGTTTTGCACAAACATTTCTTTTTTGTGCGGAACCCAGTGGATTCGTTTGTTGGTGTTCGCCTGGTGTGTATTATTATTATTATTATTATTATTATTATTATTATTATTATTATTTGTATTATTATTTATATTAGAGAAGTGGCTAATAGAGGGATCCATTTCTGGCTAGGCCCTGCTGATTTCTAGCTACCCCACCCCACCCCTCCCTACATTTTATGCGTGTTAACATGAATTTGAAACTTTGAAACCTGAATAGACCTTTGCCCTTTATCCACCCATCATATGACGTCATAATCAACTACGTGACGTGTAGAATGACATCATAATGAATGACGTTATTATGACGTCATTAATGACGTAGATAAGTACGTCGCGAACGCATATTTGAAGACGGAGTATGCGTTGTTGTACGAATTGTATGTCTGTATATTGTATATATTGTATATTTAATATATATATTGTTGAATATTTTGAAACTAATTTTGCTGGCGCTGTTGCTGCCATAGTCAAATTAGTTACAACATATTCAACAGCTTAACTGTAGAGGTCCAGGAAAGTGATAGTTACGGCATACGGGGATCGATCAATCCCAAACGGCGAAGTGTGGGTGGAGCTTAACTAGAGGTGGGCGGGGCATAGCTAAAACTGGAACGGTCCATTCCCAGAATTTCAAGGTAAATATACAAATAAGTTATTAGGTTTTCTAAAACTTTGCAACTATGTCTTGGAGCTGTTTTTGTTTTTGCCTATGGCAGCAACATCTCCCAGACAAATTAGTTTAAACAGTTTCATGAATGACTCTTAGATCGTTGTGACAAAGTTACGTTAATTTGATTTCGACGTCATATAAATAAACAAGAAACACGTGTATGAATGAACACACGAATAAATACGAACAGACGTATCCGTACAACTGAATGAATCGTTGAAATGATAAGCCAGAAGGAATTAATGAATGGATGGGTGTCTTTCTTATTGGCGCAAGTATGATATTGATATATGGGAAGAATAACCAGCGCGCCGATAACCAATTGGCATATGGGCCGTGCACCGTTTACATACACAAATTGGTATATGGATCGGCGCCATTTACAAACGCTCTTGCACCGTTTACAAATGGGTCAAATTGGTCCTTGGGTTGCGATAAACACATATTAATATAATATGGCGGAAGGACGGAGTCGAAAATAGCGAAGACTGATGGAGGGAAGGCGAGACGGAAGAAGGGGTGGAGGGATGGAGTGAGGAGAGAGGAAAGGAGGTGGGGAGGAACTGCAGATTTGGAGAGCGAGGATGATGGAGGGAGGGAGTGAAAGCGAGAGAGAGAGAGAGAGAGAGAGAGAGAGAGAGAGAGAGAGAGAGAGAGAGAGAGAGAGAGAGCGAGCGAGAGAGAGAGAGAGAGAGAGAGAGAGAGAGAGAGAGAGAGAGAGAGAGAGAGAGATGAAGATGGAGAGAGGGGGCGAACAGAGAGAGAGAGAGAGAGAGAGTCAGAGAGAGAGCGAGCCAGCATATGCATAAACAAGCGTACCTCCGCATATATCCTTGACCCTACACGCGTACTAACACACGTGCACGTACTAACACACGTGCATACGTGTGAACTAGTCACCTTTAATGTTCTCCTTTACCACAACTGGAGCAGGATGTGTGTACACGTGCGTATAATAATAATTATTTCTGAATGACAATCTCTCATTCGTATTAACCTCGAGATTAATGCACGCATGTTCTACAACAGAGAGGTCTAAGAAAACAGGTTACCAATTTTGCATTACAAGTTTGGCATTGAGATAACAGGGTTTATAAAATTTATTGCTTGTGTAATGTACTTACGTGTGCAATGAAGGAATCCAGTTTATCGACCAATCATGTGACGTCATATTCAACTACGCCACATGTGGGCTGGCGTCATAATTAATTACGCCATGAATGGTGCGATTTAGTTCATCAAGTTGTACGAATTGTATGTGTTTACTAATTATGAAACATTATGTTGAATATTTTGGAAACTAATTTGATTCGCCATAGGTAACGACAGCACCCAGTCAAATTAGTCTAAAAATAGCCAACGGCTACCTGTAAAGTTTTCTTGAAATTGATATTCAGAGAGTGCAGGGATCGATTGAGCACAAGACGATCACAGCGTGGGTGGAGCTTAGTAAGAGATGGGCGGGGAATAGCTAAAACCTAGATTTCTCAATTCTCACCCTTTCATCTGTTCTAGGCTAGATACTTCCTGTAATGAATATATGCAGGCGGGACACATCAAAAGAGACCGCACACGACCCTTATTATAGCAATTGTGTATGTACTTACACCATCGCGAGATGTAGGCTATAACAACTGCCTTTGATGTACTCTGCTAAGATAAGCAGTATACATGTAGACAGGGAAGCTCAGATCAATACATAACGTAGATAATTTAATATTGATCGCGTGATTCTGATATGCGGAGAGTCTCAGACCAATGCCTCATCTACCAGGGCTGACCATCGGTGTCCGTGCACGACGATCTCGCTCGCATCCTTATAGTAGCTAGCTTACAACTAGATAAAATTCCCGGGGAAAGGGCGGACAATGCCTTGGTATATTATTACATTTCAGAATTCGTTCCATTTAGCAACCTTTTGCAGCCAAATCCTTATTACTCGGAATTCCTCAGAATTTTCTGCAACTCTTTTTCTCCTCTGTAGATTCTGTACTCTTTAATGGTCAAGCCGGTCAAAACGGCTTTGCAATGGTCATGAGAAAAATCAATTTGCGGGTTAAGAGATTATTTTTGAAAATTTACCACTGGAATGGCTGGCTCGTTTAACGAGCCAGCCATTCCAGTGGTAGATTTTCAAAAATACTCTTCTCTTGGCCTGCAAATGGGTACATACTGAGAAGATGTTTTGGATTTTCTTGATCAAATCTGACAATTAAACCAATGAGAGGGTTAATATTGTACTAGCTTAAAACCTCTGAGCTTGAAATTTTGCATTATTTCTCCGCCTCTCCGATCTTGTTTTGGTGGGACCTTTCGTAAAATAGAACATTAAATTGGTTTGACCCAACTCCAGATATTATTGAGATACACGTCTCCTATAGGTAGAGTCTCGGAATATAGAAAGGGCAGCGCTAAGACACCCTTGATTTTGTCAGAGGATGATCCAGGAACAGAGCGATATATTTCTAGCCACGCCCCGCCCAACGGAGGAATCCAGTTTTAGCTATGCCCCGCCCATCGCTATTTAAGCTCCTCGCAATGGTTGCTCAGGTTTGGATCAATCGATCCCTACCCTCTGGATTTCAATTTTCAGAAAAGTATACAGGCAAGCTGTTGAATACTTTGCCATTGTTATCACTGTTTTAGTATCCGTTATTAAATCTGTCGTCATCGTGGTCTTTTATCTGTTCGAAATTGAGAAGTTATGACGCGGATAAAGCCACACAGCTTGGCTAAAAGTTTTGAATTTTTACTTATGAATAATTTTTCCAGTTTGAAGTAATTTGGTCGACTGCAGTAATATTTGGGGAGGAGTTCCAATCTTTCTTTCTGGAAATGTGGACAGACTAAAATAAAGTGGAACTCATAGTATTTTTATCACATGACTGACATATCCGCTCTTCCCTGGGTAGCCCCTCCCATCAGCCCTTTTCAATCTGTAGGCGATGGTTACTAGATCTGAATTTAGTAAATGTAATCCGATTCTGTCTCCAAGTTGTTGCATGTATGCTTCAATTTCAAAATTAGACTTAAATGCTCTATAATTCTTCCCTTTCCATGATTCCCCTAATTGTTCCGTCCAGTTTTGTACAAATTGGTCCTGAAGGTTTTGCTTTATCTGGCTTCTAAATACATGTATGGGTCTACTGATTGTATATTCCATACATATCCCATCCCACATTCTTCTAGCTTCTAGCATTCCTTTAACGAGATTAAGCCATTTGTATTGTGTGTTATGAAGAAGATAGCCATTTAATATATATTTATAAATTTGGACTGTTTTCTTGTGATCAGTTTAAGCCAAAGGTTTATCATACGTAGCTTTATATAGCTTATTAGGGGCAATTCGCCTGTTTCTCCATACGAAGTGTACTGTATTGTGCTGCGTTTTACCTTTAGTACGGTCCTCAAAAAACTGGTTTTAAAATTTTCCAATATATTGTAGCTTTCTACCTCTATGATTTCACTTCAGTTTTAGGCGGGAATCTACTGGCAAATCCAGCTTACGAGCACGGCGGCTTAGTGCATAAGTAGGCTTTACTGGGTTGCTCAGCGATGTGTTTTTCCGCAGTATTAAGTCGACAGTTGAAGGAAAAGTAAATGCCAAGATATTTGTAGCTGTTACCGTCTCCAATAGATAACCATTCATAGTCAAGTTTAATTTATTATAATACCTTTTTGTGCTGCCAATACTAGTACATTTGTTTTGTCAATGTTAATTTTTAGATTCCACAGGTCGACATATTCGCTAAATGTGTCAAGTAATTTTTGCATGTCTTGCGGAGATTCACCCATAACCACTGTATCATCAGCGTATAATAGAATTAGTAGCTTGAGAAACGTGTTTAGTTCATCGTTTGCCGTTTTTAGTTTTATAGATTTACTGTTGTTTTCTAGAAATGGTTCAAGGTGATTACGGTAAATAGCAAAAAGAGCTGGTGAGAGACTTTCACCTTGTTTAACACCTGACTTACATATTATAGTTTCAGACAATTCATTATTTAATTTTATACTTGATTTCCTATTTTTATACATACTTTCGATTACGTTAAGGACTTTGCCATCTATTTTGTGAGCCGCTAGTTTATAGTAAAGGCCTGGTCTCCAGACTGTATCAAAGGCTTTGTCAAAGTCAATAAATGTACAAAATAATCTTTTTTTACGTTTCTGAAATAGTTCAGCTGGTTAGTATAAAGTATATAGGTGTCGTTTACTGATAATCGAGCTAAAGAGTTTTTCAAGGCAACTTAGTACAGTGATGGGCCTGTAATTTTTTGGTTCCTTAGGGTCTCCTTTCTGCTTATAAATTGGTATAAGTATTCGGGGATTTCAGCTGTATCAAGGACTTTGTTGATGAGGAATTTATAGATATGTATCAAAACATCCTCGGTTGATTTGATGTATTCATTAACAATATTATCCACTCCAGCGGCTTTGGTGTTTTTTTAGCAGTTGTATAGCTTTAGAAATCTCAGTAGCAGTAATTGGTTTGTTTAATTCTTTGTTTTCATTGGTTAGATCTGTGTTTGTGAGATTTTCTGCCTCATCAATCTGTCCATATTCGGGGTTATTTAGATGATTAAAGAAGGTGTACATAGAGATTATCTAAGGGGCATAACTCTTGGGGTGTCTGTCTTTAATAAATTTCCAAGTAGTCTTTGGCGTTATTTTGGTTTAAATCGTGGATTTTCTTTCTGAATTTATATTTATATCTTGTGATGGATTTATTCATTTCTTGTTTATATGTTTTACGGGAAGTGATCATTTCATCTCTGTTTTCAGCCGTTCACGTTTGCTGGCATCTTTTACATTCTTGCGTACTGACTAATACTAGTACATAGGTTCCTATATTAGCCATGGTGTCTGATCAATGACAAACTAATTCTTTCACCAAGACATACAAGATTTAACAGCTTCACTACTATGTATAATAAGTATACCTATATAATATAATGTCACCAAGTATTTAAAAATATTATAGTATTAGTTTCCTGTTGCACCATGATCCAATTCACCTTTCCAGAGTATCCATCCATCATCTGACCTCGTATGACGCCATGATCAGCTCAACGCGTGTTTGATGACGTCACAATAATTACGTCACAAAGGGTTCCATATAGACCGTCATCAAATCTCAAATTCTTCAACACGTTGTATGAATTGTATGTCTTTGTAATTCTTTCTTATTTAATAAACATAATGTTGAATATTTTGAAACTAATTTGACTGGGCGCTGTTGCTGCCTTAGGCAGCAACAGCAGCCAGTCAAATTAGTTTCAAAATACTCAACAGCTTACTTGTCTAGTCTTTTGGAAATTAATAGTCAGGGTGTTCAGAGATCGATTGATTCCATCGCAAAGCGATGTGTGGGTGAAGCTTAGCTGGAGATGGGCGGGGCATAGCTAAAACCATGAAGGTCCATTACTGTATAATAGAGTTGTATGGGAGACGTTGTTATAAGACTTGCCCTATCACGCTTTCTCTCAGACAAAAATAAATTCTGTTTATACCAAAGACATACAATGAAGAAATCTACGTTTACCAGTGCCAGACCCATCTCTAGCTAAGCCCCGCCCACTCTTGGCCCGTGCTGCGATCGATCGAACCTTGACCGACATATCCCTGAACAGTATATTCTTTACGATATAAAACTTGTTTTGTCGAACGTTTTGAAATGAATGTGACTGGAAGCCCTCGCTGCCTTAGGCGTTCGCCACGAACGCTTAGCCATAGGCGTTCTTAATAAATGTTCTAACAATGGTCAATGAGTATGGCATAAAGGGAATATTTGGATCATATCAAACAGATTCCTCTAAAAACAAAACATGAAAGATAGAATGGGAGAGAGAAGATGGAAGCGAGAGGGAGAAAGTGTGTAAGAGAGAGAGCGAGGGGAGGGAGGGAGGGAGGGAGGAAGACAGCTTAAAGGAAGAGAGCTGCGGTTGGGGGTGGGGCGGGATTGAGGAGGCGGGTGGAAAGGATGGCGGTGGAAGGGTGTGTGAGAGATGGGTCAACGGGAGCCATTTAGAGAGATGAAGTGGAAGCAGGCGAAGGAGGGAGGAAGGGACGGACAGACAGAGCGCGTGAGAGGATGGGTCGAGAACGAGAGAGCACGTGAGAGGGTGGTAGTGAGAGAGCGCGAGAGAGCGTGGGGTGGAAGGGGGTTGGGGCTGACGGCAGAGGAAAGGGGTGAAGGGAGGGAGGGAGGAATGGGGAGAGATGGAGATGGAGGGAGAGGTAAATTAAAAAAAATATCGTCTTCTCTTGGCCGGCAAATGGACATTTCTCAACAACATTGCATATAGTTTGACCATGCAAATGTTAGCTTGGCACAAGAGGCGTTAAAATTCAAAATGTGTCAGAGTTGCGAGAACCCGTGTGTAAGAGTCTGTTTGGGATGGACGCGTATTTGGACATATCTTTGAATTAGGCATTGGCTGTGTAAAGGGAATAAACTTGTGTCTGGAATATATTTACGTATTTGGCGAGGTTGTCTCCCCGTTAACACTAGGCTGCGTTTCGAAATGCTATCAAATTGATATTGTTATATCGTCCTAGACTCACAGGCATGTCCCTCTCCTCTGGGCTGGCAGCTATGGGGCATGCTCACGAGTCTAATTATCGTCCGTCCACATACAGTGAGGTGGGAAAGCTTGTTCATGTACTTGTTGTTTGTTATCCGGCTTGCTAGACAACGGGTTAATGAGAGTATGGCATGATCGTGATCGTCGTCGTCGCCGTAGTAGTAGTAGTAGTAGTAGTCGTCGTCGTCGGCCCGATTGAAATTTATATAACTGACGTGTGTATTCGACACATTTGTCCTTGTTCTTGTTGGTGTGTACAGTTTGTTTCTCTTAATATTCCGCGTACAATGGAACTTTCTATTTTTAGCCATGTCCCGCCCATATCTACCTAAGCTCCACCTCCCCCACCCACACCTCGCTCGTGTTGGGATCGATCGATCCCTAAACTCCTTGACTATCAATTTTCAGAAAACTATACAGGTAAGCTGGCTGTTGATTATTGTGAAACTAATTTGACTGGGTGCTGTTGCTGCCTATGACATACAATTCGTAAAACGTGTCGGACTATTAAGCGTTAAAGACGGGCCTGATAGAATAATTTTTGACGTAATTATTATGACGTCATCCTCCATGGTTATCTGATTATGACGTCATATGACGT
>CM067361.1:60579501-60764706 GCA_034401795.1 Chaetoderma sp. LZ-2023a
GCAGATTATTGTTTTTACTCAGGATCTTTCTTTTTATTATTATTCTTCTCTCAAATGTTTAGAAGCTATCTCCTCCTACAGTTTTCATCCGATCAACTCTAAAACTTGGTCAACTTCAAGGGCCCATGCCACAATCGATGACTATTACTTTTCACATTGCGCTAAACTACTTAGCTGTCATTGGAAAGATGTTTGATGACTCTGGCTTAGAAGATCTCCACATAGAGGCCAACACATATGGTAGCAGTAACTACAGGGTTACGAACAGGGCGTGGCCGCTCCTAATTGCATCTTTGGCTGATCCATCTGTGTAGATCCTTATCCATGTCTCCTGAGGGTACATTTCTTCCAGCATGGCTAGGGTCAGGGCCTTCTTGCTCACATCACTGTGTTCATCTTTGGTTGTGAGATGAGGTACTGTGGTGCGAATAGCTATGCTCTCTAGTTTGTTTTCCCAGGGTGGAGGATCAAGGGTGTGGGTTAGGTCTTCTATTTGTGCTGGCAACATTTATTGGTGTTTCCTTTGAAGTGCTTTTGTCTCTTTCACAAAACTTGATCTTTTAAGTCTTCCTGATGGCAGCTGTGCTTGCCTGATCCTCATCGGGTGGTTGTTGAACGATGTGAACTTTGCAGCTTGGATCAGTGCTTTGCATTCCCTTCCTTTACTAAGTGGGGGGATGCCTGCTGTCTGCTCCATTTTTTCTATTGGTGGTGATCGCATTCCACCAGTGATGATGCGCAGTGCCTGGTTTTGTACTCTGTCGAGGTTCTGTTGATGAGATTTAGCTGCTGTCATCCATGATCTGGATCCATGCTCAAGGTGTGGTCGTACGGCACCTAGGTAGATGGTCTTGAGGATCCTTTCATTGGCACCCCACTTTGTTCCAGCCAGTTTCCTCATGATGTTTAGCTTTCTTCTGGCCTTTGTCTCTGCGTTCTGGATGTGCTCCTTCCATGTTAATCTTCTGTCATAGGTGTCTCCCAGGTATGTCTGCTGGTCCTCGTACTCGAGTGGAGTAACAGACTCGTTAACTGAAGTTATTCAAGGGACATGTAAAATCCGTGAAACTGATTTATAAAATTTATGGTTTTCATTATATTGATTATGTATTGGCTTTTTAATGTATTGCTAGGTATCTGCTTTTGATGTATTACTGGTTATAATCTGTTGTTTTCGAATATTAAAACCAAGTATATATCTGTACATTGAGTTGTTATCTATTTATTCTAAGAAAGAATTTTAATGGAGAAGAAGCAGACGAGATATGCACAATGATACAATTCGCTCAATCTGCAAATATAATACTTGCTGGCCCAACTCAGTCAGAGGGGTTTAACTTTGACCATGACCGAGTATCCCCAGCCCTAATTGTTATTGATGATTTAATGAAGAGTGTTGACGAACGAGTTACAAAACGTTTTGCGAAACGTTCACACCACGAAAACGGCAGTGTTAAGTCCAGTCTTAAATGTATCGATATGAATGAAAAGATTAATGATGATTATTACATCAAACATGTTTGAAACACTTTGAAACTGAGTTTCCAGAATTGGTCCCAGAGTTAAAACAAAGGACATGGTTTTCACTAAGACAGCGCCTCCTCCACACATTCTGCCAACGCGAGCCTAACCAATTTAAAAAAACATGTGTTAAATTCATCCTCCCAGGAAAGGTGTATGCACAAGTCACATAATACCGTCACTATGGACGTTAATATTTGCGGGGGTGGGGGTGTGGGTGGAGGGGGTTCTCAAACTCTATCTAAGGAATCTGACATTTACTAGTTTCTACAGTCTAAGCTAAATCAAAATGGAATGCACTCAGTCTAAACTTGATTAGCAAAGCCAGTTCCGGTGACCTAGGCGCTACAGGATGCCATATCACGATCATGGATCAAACATCACTCATGTTCTGCAATAAAATTACACTGTTGGAACTTATTGTGGATTAGATTATTTTAACTTATCACAACATTTATTAAACTCCGCTCCATTGTACCAGAAGACACACCAATCCCACCCGGATGACAATTCTGTCGGATTATTAAATGGGTATGGGTTACAGCTCATTGTGGTGTGGGTGGGGACATCGTCCTTGGCCAATGGTGATGTTAGTATGTTCATTACTCATTACAATAATAGTGGAATCCATTTTAATTATGCCCTGCCCATTTCTAGCAAAGCTCCGCCCACCTTAAACACGCATTTGAAACGAATTTTACACTTTGAACTATGACTTCTCAGAACCTGACAGTAACTATGTGTAAGGGAGCAACTTGTAATTTTTCACATCAATTTTTGTAAGTCTAAGTAAATAAGTCTATGTGTAATGGTAAGTCTACGTGTAACAGTCAATCGAAGTAAATAAGTCCAGGTGTAACGGTATGTCAAAATCCAAATAAGTCCATGTGTAATGGTAAGTCAAAGTGTAACGGTAACTCTAAGTCTAAGTAAGTCTACGTGTAATGGTAAGTCTACGTCTAACAGTAAGTCTAAGTCTAAGTAAGTCTACGTGTAACAGGAAGTCAAAGTCTAAGTAAGTCTACATGCAATGGTAAGACTAAGTCTAAGTAAGTGTACGTGTAACAGTAAGTCAAAGTCTAAGTAAGTCTACATGTAACAAAAAGTCTAAGTCTAAGTAGGTCTACGTGTAATGGTAAGTCTAAGTAAATAAGTCTTTGTGTAGTGGTAAGTCTAAGTCTAAGTAAGTATGTGTCGGTATGTCCATGTGAGTGCGAGTAGATGTAGAAATAAAATGTACATATTAATAAAACTATCATAGCATGCCTATAAATAAATAGACGGTATCACCTATATGTATATTGCACTATATATATATATATATATATATATATATATATATATATATATATATATATATATATATATATATATATATTTCTCAGAAATGTGTATATTTCATATACTTTCAGTACACCGAATTCGACAAAGTCATTTCATTTCACAATACTGATAATGTCAACTCAACAGTGTTCAAAATCCATCCACACTATATCATTTCATTCTAACCACGAGGCCGACGAGCATATGTTACCTTACAGACAAATTGAGCCTTCATTGTGAAAATAATTTCCTTGAACCCAGCTTTTCCAGAAAACTTAATATCTCATGAATCATTTTACACCAATGAGCACTAAACTATCGCTGTCTCATTCTATGTTAAACCACTGTCCTACCATAAAAATGTTTCCCGTAAAATTTTTGAAACATTTTGAAAACAATTTGACTGGAAGCCTTATCCGTCTAATTTTACATGCCTAAAACCCTGAGCAAATTGTTTCATCAAAAATAATCAATTCCTACTTACTTTTTCAATAAATAGAACAAAGTCTTTAATCAACCACAGTTCGACTGAAAATCATCATTTAAATGAAATCCAGACAAAATGTGACGAATTGCACATCCTATCCCGTTTTGACAGTTTCCCAATTTGAGTGAATCTTATAACATGTATAGTATGCTACTTGTCTTACCCTGAAAACAAGGGTATCAAAAACTCGGCATGACTATTCTTATTTCCACACCATTTCCATTTCCATTACTGCCTCTCTTACCTCACACCATCGTCATTTGATCTGCACAGGATACAATTATACATCATATTCATGTTCACGGTATTCATATAGATTTCATTACATTTTCATTATAATAGACAAAGGCAAATGACCTGATAATATAAATTGGATCATACCGACCCAGTTCCCCATTGAATAATTTTCTTATTGTGCCACGGGATACAAACAAAAATGTCTTTAATCATCTATGTATAATCCTAGCTCGTGCAGTACGCACAGTAGAGCCCATAATCCAGTCACAAGATCCAGCTAATTCAGGGCAACTGATGGCTTCTCCGAAAAGCAAATTTCAAAATAAATAAAATATATTAACACCAAATCTGTTCTAAGAAAGCCATACAGATTTCCTGGACATAAACACGTGATCATCACGTGACTTGAGAAACGGTTTCCTCAAGAAGACAACTGTATTTCAAATTTACATTTTAAAATATTAAATTTATTCCTTAAATATGACAATAGATTCTTTTAATCCATCAAATGATCTGAATAATTCAGGGTCCCTGATACCACAATAAAACTACCTCAATCCACTCTCAATCCATGACGTCATAAAACAATGATTAAAAATAGGACATTTGAAGGCCCGCCTTGGGTATAACACCCACAAGATGGCGCTATCAGCTATCAAAATATAAATAAATTTCACATCCAGGTAGCATATTTTTTTTTAATAGGGTATAAAACCCTTTGATTAGAAGTGAAATTCTATTTTCCTTATGACTAGAAATAAAGATGGTGCAAGCTGTCAATGACAGTAACGGTTTCAGCCATAATGCTTGTAAATTGTAGACCAGCCCTTCTAATATTGGCTTTGTAACAATTAGTGCACACACTAAGCATGTATATGTACAGTGCTTCTATGCTTATGGTTGGCTATTGTGCAGGTCGACACACTGTACTAACGCCAGGCTCATAACCTCTAAATTATGCCGAGATGACAACCACAATCAGGCCGCATTATAAATGTATAGCATATCCCGGACAGCGTTACGCAACCTATTTTACCATTTTCCGGCCCTACAATCGGCTAATTGACAACGCTATAGTGAGAGCACAAATTGTAATTCAATCAATAACATGCCTCGCCAGCTCTTGACAAAAGTCGTATGCTTATTTTAATAGACTATGCACACCTACAAAAAAAACCGAACACGGCATTGACGAGAAAATCACTAAATTTATGATTTGAAATGATCTTTCTTACCACTAAATACACCCAGGAAAATCCGACAGCGTATTACAGAGTAAAACTCCGCCATATTCTAAAATAGTTTACGTTTTATTCACGACTAATCATAACTCAAAATGGCGAGTCTAATAAAACAAAATCTGTTCGTCACTACAGATGCATGACGGGAACTCAAAACAGAATCCGCCTTTAACCATTCCCACTAAATTCCCGACTCCCTCCGTTTAATGAAAATTTATTAAATATACGTTTGTTTTAAACAGACGTTTTTGCACTCGTTGACTAACTAAAAAAGACCTCCTTCATTCCCAAGCTTATTGCTATTCTTACTTATTACTATTAACACGCTTAATTCGCTTACCTCATAATTGAAGAGTGTCAGCTGCTACCGATCTATAGCATGACCTGTATAACGTGTATATCACATGCCCACGCGTATGTCACGTGACCACGACCTGAAGATGAATAGACGCCCACTCATGGTTTGCAGGTCGCCTATATCACTTCTTAGGGGTAGGAAAAATAGTTCCTATAAAATCATGTGCGTGCGTGCGTGCGTGCGTGCGTGCGTGCGTGCGTGTGTGTATTGGTGGATAGGTGGTGGGTGGGTGGGTGAATCAGTCGGCCGCTCGCTCACTCGCACAGGGGCTGCGTGTGTTATTGTGTGAGTGAACCTGTGAGTGAGTCAGTCAGTCAGTGAACGTGAATTTATTTGTATGTAAATTGTGTTTTACATAAATTGAGTGACGTTGATATAGTAGTTAAGACAAACTTTGTAGAATAATTCATTCCAACGGCTGGTGAGCGCACCACGTTTATCTATGATGAATATATTCTCGGCGGAACAGGGTCGCGCGCGCGTCCACCACCCCCACACTCACCCAAACCAATCAAACAAAATTAATAAAAATTCAACGATCCTCCACACATATATTTCGATTTTGAGTTCCCAAGAGCCAGTGAAAAATAGGTATCAAGATTATATCTGAACTGGCCATTAGATATGCTTGAAAATGTAAGATACGTTAGACATGCGTATGCCATATATAAACTTGTCTAACGTGTCTTACGTTTTCAAGCATATTTAATGGCCAGTTAGTCATACAGCATAGTGACAGATCTTTGGTAGCGCAATAACAGTTGTTTATTTTGGACATAAACTACATGTTTCCCGCACACACCATCGTCCTATTATTGCACGGTCCTCTGATCCCCTCACTCCGCTCCAGCATCAAGTACTAACTGCAGAGCTATGTGAGTGGGCGTGTTATAGAGCGAAGCGCACGCATAGCTACTATAACGCTAGGCGAAAGCGAAGGATGAATACTATTTTAGCGCACTCCGAGTATTCGACTCCAAATACTTTACTATTCCTAGTAGTCGAACCGGGTACCATTACAAACGGGTATCAAAACTATTATTACCGCACTCATTGATCCAAAATACGATAACTTGTACGAATCGCTTGCGAATTTTTACTATCGCTACAGTGTCAGCGATTTGTATTCAATAATTTTCATATTCAATAATTTTAACGCAGTTTTAACAATATAACGACAACGCGCAGCTGTAATTAGATAACGAATTATTTATAGATTATGCTACTAAAACGGAACAACATGAATGCAGATTTTACTATAAATAATTTCGAAAGCAGTTATCAGTAAAAGCCTTTGTTTTCGTGACAGCATACGCCCTACTGCTATACTTTGGCTATAACTAGGGTGGGCGACTCGGTGTGGTATGTGGTCGGCAATACTGAACTTTTCTCCCCAGCATCTCACCATGCATTGCTATGCCAATACGGGACTCTCAAAACATATAACACTAAACTAACACTGTCAATACATACATAAAGCGGCCCCTATATAACAGTCTATAAGGTGGTCCAATAAGACATGTTTTACTGTCTATGGTGACTAAGTATATGGGAGCTATAAAGGTGGTCTAACAAGACCGGTTTTACAGTCTATCGTGTCTGTTCTGAGGTGGCTCAATAAGATATATGTTACTGTCTATGGTGACTAAGTGTATGTGATCTATAAGGTGGTCCAATAAGACAGGTTTTGTCGTCTATTGTGTCTGGTTTAATGTGGCCAAATAAGACAGCTGGTTTTTACTGTCTAGAGTGATTAAATGCATTTGATCTATAAAGTGCCCCAATAAGATTGTTTTACTGTCTATGGTGACCAGGGCCGGATTTACTATGGTGGAGGCGATTGAGCAGTACTCGGGGTGGGTGGGGTGGGCGTGGGGTCTCAGTCGGGTGTCGTCTCACAGACGGTGGGTTGGTGGGGTGTGTGCAGGAAATGCCAGAGTGTCCACTTCCTGTAGACTGGCCATGTTGGTGCCTGTAGACGCCGGGGGCGCGCTTGGCAACGCCGCTTGCTGCTGTTGTTGCTGCTGCTGGTCAGCCAGCCTGGGGGTGGGGGAGCGGTCGCCGCGTATCTCCGGTGTCCACAAAAACTGACCTCCAGGGCCGGTGGAACGATTACGTTCCAGTGGGCCCGTGCAGCCATTGCTGCGAAAATTAAACACTAACATATCATCCCCGCTGTTTGTGTCTCCGGTGTGTCTAGCCGACATTTCCAAGGTGGAAAGAACGGTGCTAGCACAATTTACACACTTTATCATGGTGACAAACAATTTGTGTATGCTTGTCACCTCTGAATGGTGTATGTAAGAATAAAAGTGATGAATTTGGGTTTATGTCTCGCCGGAGGTACATAACCGATCTAGTCATATATAGACGGTATCGTGAAAGGTACATCTGTGGTTTAATATAAACTATATCTGCCTCAGACCGGCCAAAAATGACTGGTCTGCGAGAGGAAGGTGCCCTGTATGTCCCTCCGTCACAAGAAATTGCGTGCAATGCCATAGCGGAGGAAGAGAAATGAGAGCGACCGACTGTCACAATGAGGGGGAATAATGGAGCACTTTAAGATAACTATGTTCTTTCCATTTGATTGAGAGGAAATGTATGACGGTACCACACCGTGGCGCCTAGTGAGAAGGCAACCGGTGGGAAGCTGACTCTAAAATTGTGAAAAACGGAGTGGATGTACTCTCATCGTTTGTGGGCAAACGTCAGAGAAACATCCCATGGTAATGAAAAATAAGGAGGAACATTAAATTGGTATTCCCTGCACAAAGCAGGGAATCTAAAATTTTGCGAGAGGAAAACGCCTCGCATGGGCCTCCGTCAAAAAGAAAAATGCTTTCAACGCCGAAGCGGAGGAGGAGAGCGGTAAAAAGGGACGCCCTCCTATCCTGCCAAGAGAGAGAAAAATTATCATATGTGTTTATCCTAATATAGTTATTTTACTGCTGCGTGCCCACCGTATGTATGTGAAGATACGGTAGCTAATTAATTTCAGCACCGTTGTCTTACGTTAAAAATGGTACCGTTAATTTTTGTGTACCTAAAAATGTCCTAGACTAACTTTTAGTTGTAAGTTCAAAAACACATATATTTATGCGGCAAATGGCGTAGCACCAACTCTCTTTAACGAATACCTCTTCCTGGCGCGGATGCCCGGTACCGTTGCCGATACCTCACAGAACATCTCTCCTCAGACCGACGGCGTGCAACATGTTGTCTGGTGGTAGTTTCAGAATCGCAAAGCAATCCTTCTACATACCGCATCACAACAACAAATAACAACACATGGACAAATCACATTGACAGAAGCGTGTTTAGAAAGCGGTTCTTAGCTTACCTATAGTGGGGAAAGAGAAACGTATTTCCATCTATGGTGACTATTCCGTAGGCGTGGCGAGCTCTAAGGTTTCACCCAGTCACCGTGAAGAGTTAGATGGTGATCCGTGTTTCTATCCGTCACGTAAGGTACCGAGAGCGGATCGCATGGGATCCGTACCCTGGCGTTACCGCTTAGCTGCTTTAGGTTTGGAGAAAAGTTGCATTAAGAACACTGCTGGGATGGCAACGGTGTTGCCGTATTTATATTTTCGCAGTGTTTCCTACTTTGGCATAAAAAGTCTTTCTGTTCTCCGTGTTTTGACTGTTTAAGTTTTGATGCCGCTTTTTATTCAGTCCGCTAGTTTCATGCACAATAATTGCGGTAGAACTTATTCAGTTCTTAATCAAAAGTATAACTGTATTGCTAAATGTACCATCTTGTCTTATTTTCCTGCCTTTTTTTAAACTTATGTCTTATAAGCGTCAAGTTACTGACCACCGTGTTAAGCATGGTTATTTTGTTTAAAGGTGTGAGGACGACCAAGCGTCCCTCCCTGTAGGAGGGACTTGTCCTGTCACGCCGTGCATGAATGCAAGCGGTACAATCCAGCTTACATTAAACGCGCCACAGTTACAATAAATATCACAGTAATGTTTACCGTTGTTTGGAGATTTCGTGATTTTAAATCATCCTAAGTGTCCGTATCTTCTGACGTGTTGATGAGTGTTTTTAATATGCCTGGCTGGTATTTTCTATTAGTCCAGCGCTGCGGTGAAATGTTAATTTTATGCGACGGATGCACTGTCGCGGTGTTAGCGGTGACAAGTTTAACGGACTTTAAATAGTTTTCGCTCCGTAATGGCCGAGCCGTATAGCAGACGTGACGGAGTTACTTAGGGCGGGGATAATCATTTAGATTGCTGCCGTTCTTGAATCAACCCATTACCGAATTTCGCTTTCGGTGGCAAAATCCTACTCGTTACCGACGACAGACTGTTGTATATCCTGCACTCTTATTAAAGTCGTCTGCTATTACGTATATAGGTGACGCGGTGTACCGTTATTGGATTTTTACGTCGTTCCCTATGGAGGGATGTGCCAAGGGGCACGTAATGATGCTTCTATATGTAGCCAACTTTCATCGTTGTAAAGGCTGCCACATGCTTTTGGTGAGAGGGGTGGGGTGGGGTGTAGGGCGGTATCTGTAGATATACTTCTAGTGAAGTATGGTGTGTAGTGCGGGGAAATCTGTATGAAGTGTTTATGGCGATGGTGTTTGTGTTTTTGGGCTATGAGATGTTTTCCACGCTGATCATGCCAATCTGGAGCAGGGTTATTTTCAGGGAATACGGTGAGCGGTAGGCTCACCGTATTATTGTAGCGTAGGATGCGGCGGGTTTTGTATGCTTTGCGCTTCTGTTTGAAACGGATAGGCGTATGATGGTTAAATAGATGCTGGCGTGAACCACATCATATGCGATATGTCTGTTGCCTGTCCCTACCGTATGTGGCAAATACGGTGTGTTTGTGTGTGTGAAGGTTCTAGCACGGTATGGTTTCTTTAATTTCCTAGCCTGGTGGCTAGTGGTGTTGGTGGATTTTGGCTTTCTGCGTTTGGTGCCTTCTCTGATTTAACCACGGGGATTTGGGGGTATTGGACTGGACGAGTAATCTCCCGTTACACAACGGTCTGGGCTCAATCATTTCTTTTCTCGGGCCCTGGGATTAAACGAGCCGAGAGTCTATGGATCAGGCTACTTCCACGACTACGGTTAGTTGTCTCAACAACTAGCGTTCTGGGGGGGGGGGGGGCGGGTGTTTGGGGGGGGGGGGCAATTCTCGTGCAACCGTAGACCCGCTCATGTCAGAGGTAAGGTGGTCCTCTGATGCCCAAGGGAGTGTGAGGAAGATGGGATTTGTGATGCCCGATCTCGGTGTAGCTCCGTGGGGGTACGATTTGGATTGTATTATAGAGAGCATATGGAATGGGTGCCATTTGTCGGTCGTACTGCACCGTATTCCGGGAAAGCAGCGGGGCTCGGAATGGAAACGGTGCATCCAGTCTAATCGTGGCTGCCTGGGACGGGAATGCAGTCGTGTTTGACACGAGGGAATCGGTCTGGTACGCGGAGCCATTGGGATGGATGCTGTCCGTGGGAAGTGGGGTTCCATATTTTTGGGGCAGGCTTCGGAGCAGCACCGGGATGCACGGTTTTCCTGTTCTCTAGAACAGGACAAGGTTTCATCAATCTTATTCACTCTTATGCTATTTGTTACATGTTCCACCGTGCAGAAGCTATCCCCAATTGGGACCGCTTCCGTTTCTGCTTGTGGCAACTCTATAACGGGGGTGATAGCACGGAGTGAATTGGAGTGGGAAGAGGAAGGGGGAGCTACGTTTCCATCCTCCCCCTTGGACAATACAAACGAAAATGTCTTCAAATACGCTTTACCAGATCTGGTAGTCCCGTGCAGAGGAGGAAGAGGGCGAGTCGTATCTCGTCGTCATCCTCTGCGCTAGCTTGTTGTCCGTTCTTCCCCTGGCTTGGTAAGGAAAGAGCCGAACTAGCACCACGGTGCATTTAGCTGTAGAGAAACGTGTCTGGGTACCGCCGTTACGTGTTTTACTCGGGCAGAGCTCTGTTACCGAGTTATCACTAACACACGGTTTTAACCGATCGAAGTGGATGACGGAGGTCAAGCCATCCGAGGCACGGATTTGATAGGTCAAGTCCTACTTCTTACCTACTACCGCATAGGGGCCTTTCCACTGGTAACTCAGTTTACTCCACACATTTGGCGAACGTCGTGTATCGCGAACCCATACCATCTTTCCTACCTCATATGGGTTTCCATGTACACGAAGGTCATGCCAGGTTTTCTAGCGCCGGTGTATGGTGGAAAGTGTCTCTCTTACTAGCTCATGGGCCTGTGCTATCGTTTGACGCATGCGTTGTACATATAAAGATGGTGAGTTTATTTCTCCAGGGATCATAGACATGGCTAGATCAAGGGGTAAGACTAACTCACGGCCTAGCTTTAACTTAGCAGGGGTATAACTGGTGCTAGAGTGTATTGAAGTGTGGCATGCCATCAATACATATGGGAGCTGCAGGTCCCAAACACGACAGTCAAGGTGTGTTTCCTTAGTCAACATCACTGCTAGAGTTCAATTGAATCTATCTACTATACCGTCCCCATGTGGGTGGTATGGTGTGGTGCAGGTCTTGACTATGTGGACCAATTTGCAGAGCTCGAAGATCAGCTGGCTCTCAAAGTTACTACCCTGGTCAGAATGTAATTCAAGCGTCATCCCAAAACGGCAGAAAACATTGCTTGTCAGGACCTCAGCAACGGTGCTGGGCTCTTGGTCTGGCAGAACAAATGCTTCTACCCACTTCGTGAAATAGTCCCGCAACACAAGGATGTATTTATTTCCTTCATCCATTGTATTCAGGGGTCCAAGCACATCTATTGCAACTCGCTCCCATGGTGCACCGACAATCTGTGTTTGTAACTGTGCAAAGTGGTGCTGTCCCACAGCTCGGCGCTGGCATGGCACACATTTTGCCACCCATGTCTTTACACTGTCACGGATGCCTATCCAATGGAATCTAGGTATAATTCGTTGGACCGTCCTTTCCATGGCAACGTGACCAGCATTATCATGTAACTGTTCCAGCATCATGACTCGGTACCGTTCTGGTATTACTGTTCTATCATTGAGGTATAAGGCACCGTTATTAAGTTGGCACTCTTCATACCTCTGACAGTAATACTTGGCCATAGTGGGCAAGGGACTAACGGATTCCTTTGAAGGGTGCACCCCTTCCTAGACCCAGGCATACACTTCTCATGTCTGCGCGTCTGTGGACTGCTCTTGAGCAAGTTTCACCACATCCCAGTCCGCACATCGGAGCTCAGGGAATGCGGGGAACGGTGATGTGAATTGCTGTTGTATTGTATTGGCCACTTCTGGTTCATCCTCGACTCCTATTCTCCTCAAGGCATCGGCATTTCCATGCAGTTTACCGGGCCTATGAACCACGGTGAAGTTGTAGGCTCTATTTATATTTTCAGTGTTTCCTACATTGGCATAAAAAGTCTTGCTTACTCGGTATCAGAAGATACATGGGGTATGTATGTGAACGGCAGATTGATTCTGACCCGTCAGAAACCTGCTGTACTTTCTTGAGACGGTCCTAACCATTCTGACTGTGGGAATTCTAACAATTATTTCGACCAGACGGGCAGAGAAGCATAGTCACAGGGAGTTACTCTCTGCTTTAATTTAGGAGGCTTTAATATGAACGGCCAACTATGAAAATCAGTAGTACCGTTTATACACGGTCTTATTGACCGTGAAGAAAAGTTTTTAATAATAATTCTTCGTTTGTTGAGGAACCGTTCTTGGCTTGCTTAAAATCTGTCCTTTCGAGCTATTATAGTTCGAGGTTTAACGGTAGCATGTCATGTTCCCTGGCGGGAGCATGAGCAGCAACCTTACTGTAAAATGGGTGCCGCTCGGAGAAACGTGGTGATGCATTTGTTGTTGATGTATAATGTAACCTAGGTGTACTACGGTCCAAATATTTTTTTCTAGTTTTTACTTCTAAACTATTAGTATGGGTAGATTGCCTAATTACAATTATACATTCATTGAAGTATAAGGCCAACTTAGCTTACGGTGCCGATTAATTGCTGGCACCGTTCACAATGCATAATATTATGAACAATATTGCCTTAAAGCGTAGATCACATCCGACCTTACGGTACCACTTAGGGCGGTACTTCATTTATTATTATTATTAACGGTGTACATAACTAAGATATGTCTCTATGTGGTGCACCTATTAGTCATCAGTGCAATTTAAACATCACATCTAGTCTTTACACCATCTTCTTACGATATGAGTTGATGCACGGTTTAGCTGCCGCCTGGAGAATTTACTGCATGATGCTGGCCGTAATGTTTCATACTCGAAAACAGTGAAGAATAAAGTCAATTTTGGTGGCTAACAGGTCCCAATACATAGCACATACTGACTAGTTCACCGTAACATAGTTATACTGTTTGTGTTTTAAGGAGTGACGGATGTCTTCATTGTATAGAGATGGTAAGTACATATTATGTTGAATTATTTTCTCGGCACAAGACGATTCACACCGTTTAGCTCTTACGGTGTGTAAAGCAATGTCCTTGTCTGGACTACGGTCAAAACATAAATTCAATGACGCTGGACACGTCCATTATTTTGTCTGGCGAGACATGATAAACACCACCGTTCCTACATACTAATTTAGATGGTAATGGCCAAAAGTGTTACACCACTATGAAGCCACCACTGGTGACGGTGGCCAAAATAGAGAGCCTTGTTTTAATTTAGGTTGTTACTCCTGTTGATCTACCGGGACAGTACAAAAACTTGGTGCGGTGCGGAGCGCGGCT
This sequence comes from Chaetoderma sp. LZ-2023a, assembly GCA_034401795.1. Taxonomy (NCBI): domain Eukaryota; kingdom Metazoa; phylum Mollusca; class Caudofoveata; order Chaetodermatida; family Chaetodermatidae; genus Chaetoderma; species Chaetoderma sp. LZ-2023a. The sequence continues at coordinate 60,593,443 of CM067361.1, forward strand.
GTTCAGGGAGGGAACATGACTGTAATATGCTGCGTTGGTTTAGATTGCAGAAGGCGAGCTCTACACAGTAGGCAGATAGTGAGAATGCTCCCACTATCGGACCGAGTCCGCCTCCCGTCTATTCGAGCTTAGTGTGTGTGTGTTGTAATATTTGAGGCGTTTATATGCTAGTTCCCAATGCTAGGGTCTAGACTCACGCCTGGCCTTTATGGTTTCTGTTGAATTCTTGTGAATTCTTGTGACGTCGGTTTGTGCATTAGCTTGTGTCTCTCTCTCTGTGTGTGTGTGTGTGTGTGTTGATCGTTGTCTCTCGATTTTGTCTCATGTTGCTGTTCTTTTCCATGGCTTTTTTTGTTGCTCCTCATGCTTGGGCGTGTGTAATGGGGATGGCCTAACCTGGACCTAACAGGGGTGGGTAAGGGATGGGGTAGGTGTTGGGTCGGGGGAGGTGCGTACGGTCTTATGACCTGATGCACCCAAGGGGGGGCTTTAGGTCAGAGACCTCCCGGCCCCTTTGGGGGGAGTGGGGAGGTTGGGGTGTGGGGTCTTTCGGGTCCTGGGACCCATTTGGTCTTCTGGCCATCATCCGAGCAGGCACCAGCGCGCACTTGTTTAATTTGATTGGTTAGGTAGCCCGTATGGTGACTGTGTCCGTCCGAGGACGAACTCGGTCAGTCATCCGGGTTACATCCCTCCATAGTCCCCTCGAAAATTCCGAAAGATTCTAATTCTAGCAATTTGGTTTTGGTTTTGTAATCCGTGTCCTATTCGAGCTTAGCTTTGAGACGGCCTTTTATACTTGGTGAGTGGCTGCGCCAGTCGACTCGGCCAATCAGAACTCGTGTTGTGTGCGAGACAAGGTAGCCAGAGAAATCGTGCCAGCTCTCTCTCATTCAGGCACACACTCGGGCGATGGCTACGCTGTGTTGGAGCTCCAAAAGAGTCCGTTTTAATTTTCCATATCTTCGCCAGATTTGAACCGATTTAATTTATGTTCAGCGTGTTAAATTCCTCATTCAATTCTGATATTAATACATACCAAAATCCTTGAGGACGGTCCATATTACGGAATTGCCATAATATGAGCAAGTATATACATAAGTTGTCAGTCTCCACGGCTAACGTGTCAATGTTTGTTTACCTCTCATGGTCGCGCATGCGTGTTGGGCAATCTCATGGTCTCTATTTCTGTTCTCCTGCTGGAATGGCCGTTTATGGGCGGGCCGATATATATGGCCAGTGGAGGTGTGAGCAGGGATCACCCCGGGCCAAGTATGCACCCGACGGTGATCCGTGCTACAGTGCCTTTCCCAGAGAAAATTGAAAATTAGATTCTCTGAGAAGCCATTTAATGGCATCTCAGAGCATCTAGTTTTAAATTTTCTCCGAACTCCCCCCCCCGTCTTTGGGAGGTGGACACGCTGTTATTTCCTGCATTCTATATGAAAGAGTAACATCCTATTTGCACACAATAATTCTTACTGATCACGCCTTCTTACTATTAGGCCTATATGATGTTGTCTTCAGAGCACAAATGTACGTCTTGGCCCCCATTGAAATTTTCAAATGTGATTTTGGTGGAAGCCCCTGGGCAACTTCCCCATCTGCCCCTGACCTAAATCCTGCCCAGATGTTGGCTAAGCGTATGTGGTGTATAATGTGGCCGAATAAGGCAGGTTTTACTGTCTAGGGTTACTAAGTGTATGTTATCTATATGGCGGTCTACAAAGAGAGGCTTTACAGTCTAGGGCTTCTAACTGTATGTGGTCTATAAGGTGGCTCAATAAGATATATGATGAAGTGTCAGGTTTTAAAAAATGAAAATTTGACAGCTCAAGCTATCCTATAGGGTAGTGTTGCGTACGGTAGCATACGGGTTGGGTAGGCATTACCGAGGCCTTAGTCAGGCTTGAATATAGGCATTACTTAGACACTAGTTAGTGTGTGTGTGTTGTAATATTTAAGGCGTTTATATGCTGGTTCCCAATGCTAGGGTCTAGACTCACGCCTGATGACACTAGTTAGCCGTAGCTAGGATAGGCCTTAACAAAGCTAGTCCATATCTTACATAGACCTTAGCTAGGCTTATGTAGGCCTTAACCAGGCTTGACTAGGTCTTAGACAGGCTTGACTAGGCCTTACCTACGCCTTAGTCAGGGTTGACAAGGCATTAGTTACGCCGCAGCCAGGCTTGGCTAGGCCTTACCTAGGCCTTAGCTACTCTTAGCTAGGCCTGAACTCGGCCTTATCTAGGCTTGGATAGGTATTAGCTAGGCCTAAGCTAGGCCTTATCTAAGTTTGGATAGATATTACCTAGGCGTTAAATTAGTATGCATAGGTATTAGCTAGTCCGTACCTAGGCCTTAGTTAGCCTCAGCTAGGTGCTAGCTGTGCTAGACTCGGCCGTAACTAGATCTTACCCAGGTTTTGCTAGACTTTACCTACGCCTTAACCAAGCTTGCCTAGGCCTTAGCTAGGCCTTAGACATGCTTTACTAGACCTTATCTATGCCTTAGTCAGGTTTGACTTGACCTTACCTAGGCCTTAATCAAGCTTGAGTCTAGCAACGCCTGGCTAAGGCCTAGACAATGCATACCCAAGCCTAGTTAATGCCTAGGTAAGGCGTAACTAGTTGAGCCTAGATACGGCCTGGCCAAACCTAGCTACGTCTGGATTACGCCCAGATACGGCATAGCGAAGCTTGACTAAGGCATAGGTAAGGCCTAACAAAGCCTGGCTACGGCCTACTCAAGCCTGGCTAAGGCCTAGCAAAGCCTGGTTACGACCTAGTTAAAGGCTAGTCAAGCCTCGCTAAGGCGTATGCAAGGGCTAGTCAATCCTGACGAAGACCTAGGTAAGACCTAACCAAGCCTGGTCAAGGCACAGGCAATGTCAAGCCAAGCCTAGATAAATCTTATGTAAGGCCTACCCAAGCCTAGCTAGGGCAGACGGAAACCTATCTGATGCCTGTATATAATGCCTAGCCAAGCCTAGGTAAGGCTTAGATAAGCACTTTAATGGCTTAGCTAAGGTCTAAGTAAGGCCCATTCCTGCCCTCCCTCCTGCACCCGATCTCCCCACCCCCTCTCTTCTTCCACCCCGCGCTCTCTCACTCTTTCCCCCCTCTCTCCCAGCATTCTCTCCCTCTATCCATCCCTCTCTTGAACTCTCTTTATCTTACTCTCTCCTCTCCCCTCTTCCACTCTCCCTCCTCACTCCCTCCCTCTCTTCCCTATTTATCTCTCTCCCTCTGCCTCTCTCTCTCTCCACCGCTCTCCGTCCCTCACTCTCTCCCTCCTTCCCCTCTCTCTATCTTCCCCCTCCCTTCATCATTTTCTCCCCCCCCCCTCCCTCGCCCCATGCCTCCACCCTCCAAATGGTTCAGCAGCCATCATGGACGACCTAAATTCTGCGAAAATAACGTTTTCCTTAGTACCGCTGAACTGATAAGGCCGAATTTTGGCCACTGGTAACGGTGGCCAAAATAGAGAGCCTTGTTTTAATTTAGGTTGTTACTCCTGTTGATCTACCGGGACTGTACAAAAACTTGGTGCGGTGCGGAGCGCGGCTGTTCAGGGAGGGAACATGACTGTAATATGCTGCGTTGGTGTAGATTGCAGAAGGCGAGCTCTACGCAGTAGGCAGATAGTGAGAATGCTCCCACTCTCGGACCGAGTCCGCCTCCCTTCTATTCGAGCTTAGCTTTGAGACAGCATTTTATACTTGGTGAGTGGCTGCGCCAGTCGACTCAGCCAATCAGAACTCGTGTTGTGTGCGAGACAAGGTAGCCAGAGCAATCGTGCCTAGCTCTCTCTCTCATTCAGGCACACACTCGGGTGATGTCTACGCTGTGTTGGAGCTCCAAAAGAGTCCGTTTTAATTTTCCATATCTTCGCCAGATTTGAACCGATTTAATTTATGTTCAGCGTGTTAAATTCCTCATTCAATTCTGATATTAATACATACCAAAATCCTTGAGGACGGTCCATATTACGGAATTGCCATAATATGAGCAAGTATATACATAAGTTGTCAGTCTCCACGGCTAACGTGTCAATGTTTGTTTACCTCTCATGGTCGCGCATGCGTGTTGGGCAATCTCATGGTCTCTATTTCTGTTCTCCCGCTGGAATGGCCGTTTATGGGCGGGCCGTTATATATGGCCAGTGGAGGTGTGAGCAGGGACCACCCCGGGCCAAGTATGCACCCGACGGTGATCCGTGCTACAGTGCCTTTCCCAGAGAAAATTGAAAATTAGATTCTCTGAGAAGCCATTTAATGGCATTTCAGAGCATCTAGTTTTCAATTTTCTCCGGGGAAGGCACCTGTACCCCCCCCCTCCCGTCTTTGGGAGGTGGACACGCTGTTATTTCCTGCATTCTATATGAAAGAGTAACATCCTATTTGCACACAATAATTCTTACTGATCACGCCTTCTTACTATTAGGCCTATATGATGTTATCTTCAGAGCACAAAAGTACGTCTTGGCCCCCATAGAAATTTTCAAATGTGATTTTGGTGGAAGCCCCTGGGCAACTTCCCCATCTGCCCCTGTCCTAAATCCTGCCCAGATGTTGGCTAAGCGTATGTGGTGTATAATGTGGCCGAATAAGGCAGGTTTTACTGTCTAGGGTTACTAAGTGTATGTTATCTATATGGCGGTCTACAAAGAGAGGCTTTACAGTCTAGGGCTTCTAACTGTATGTGGTCTATAAGGTGGCTCAATAAGATATATGATGAAGTGTCAGGTTTAAAAAAATGAAAATTTGACAGCTCAAGCTATCCTATAGGGTAGTGTTGCGTACGGTAGCATTCGGGTTGGGTAGGCATTACCGAGGCCTTAGTCAGGCTTGAATATAGGCATTACTTAGACACTAGTTAGTGTGTGTGTGTTGTAATATTTAAGGCGTTTATATGCTGGTTCCCAATGCTAGGGTCTAGACTCACGCCTGATGACACTAGTTAGCCTTAGCTAGGATAGGCCTTAACATAGCTAGTCCATATCTTACATAGACCTTAGCTAGGCTTATGTAGGCCTTAACCAGGCTTGACTAGGTCTTAGACAGGCTTGACTAGGCCTTACCTACGCCTTAGTCAGGGTTGACAAGGCATTAGTTACGCCGCAGCCAGGCTTGGCTAGGCCTTACCTAGGCCTTAGCTACTCTTAGCTAGGCCTGAACTCGGCCTTATCTAGGCTTGGATAGGTATTAGCTAGGCCTAAGCTAGTCGTTATCTAAGTTTGGATAGATTTTACCTAGGCGTTAAATGAGTATGCATAGGCATAAGCTAGTCCGTACCTAGACCTTAGTTAGCCTCAGCTAGGTGCTAGCTGTGCTTGACTAGGCCGTAACTAGATCTTAGCCAGGTTTTGCTAGACTTTACCTACACCTTAACCAAGCTTGCCTAGGCCTTAGCTAGGCCTTAGACATGCTTTACTAGACCTTATCTATGCCTTAGTCAGGTTTGACTTGACCTTACCTAGGCCTTAATCAAGCTTGAGTCTAGCAACGCCTGGCTAAGGCCTAGACAATGCATAGCCAAGCCTAGTTAATGCTTAGGTAAGGCGTAACTAGTTGAGCCTAGATACGGCCTGGATTACGCCCAAATACGGCATAGCGAAGCTTGACTACGGCATAGGTAAAGCCTAACAAAGCCTGGCTAAGGCCTACTCAAGCCTGGCTAAGGCCTAGCAAAGCCTGGTTACGACCTAGTTAAAGGCTAGTCAAGCCTCGCTAAGGCGTATGCAAGGGCTAGTCAATCCTGACGAAGACCTAGGTAAGACCTAATCAAGCCTGGTCAAGGCACAGGCAATGTCAAGCCAAGGCTAGATAAATTCTTATGTAAGGCCTACCCAAACCTAGCTAAGGCAGACGGAATCCTATCTGATGCCTGTATATAATGCCTAGCCAAGCCTAGGTAAGGCTTAGATAAGCACTTTAACGGCTTAGCTAAGGTCTAAGTAAGGCCCAGTCCTGCCCTCCCTCCTGCACCCGATCTCCCCACCCCCTCTCTTCTTCCATCCAGCGCTCTCTCACTCTTTCCCCCCTCTCTCCCAGCATTCTCTCCCTCTATCCATCCCCCTCTTGAACTCTCTTTATCTTACTCTCTCCTCTCCCCTCTTCCACTCTCCCTCCTCACTCCCTCCCTCTCTTCCCTATTTATCTCTCTCCCTCTGCCTCTCTCTCCATCGCTCTTCGTCCCTCACTCTCTCCCTCCTTCCCCTCTCTCTATCTCCCCCCTCCCTTCCCATTTTCTCCCCCCCCCCCTCCCTCGCCCCATGCCTCCACCCCTGCAAATGGTTCAGCAGTCATCATGGACGACCTAAATTCTGCGAAAATTACGTTTTCCTTAGTACCGCTGAACTGATAAGGCCGAATTATGGGAGATACAAGTTTTATCACATGTCCCAAGTCTACAGCAGGTACACATATGAGATTAGGAAAATTATTGTATTCGTTAGGTAACTTATTAGATTATTGATGGACACCAAGTATGTGCGTCAATGTGTACTGTCAGTATGAACATGATTGTACACTGCGCTCCACGACCACCAAACCAACGGATAATTTCCTAATATTACCTTGGTATGGTGTTCCCTGTATCGCCATATTATTAATTTAGCAGCAAAAATCTGTAAATTAGGAAAAAAATGTCATTAGAACACTGTCAAAGTCTAATAATTATAACATATAATTCAACAAGATACAAAAATCTGCCAACAAAATCCAAACATGATATAATTATGCCATAACCTTTGCCAAAGCAAACTAACACAAATGTTTAATTCAGTGATGCCCGTATACTAATTTTGCATGGCATATGAATTGTGCGACTACTAACTTCAGGGATGCGACAGACTTCTGTAAACACCGAAATCATCTTGCCCTTTCGGCCTAGGGAAAATGTAAAATTTGAAGAGTAACCGATTGGAATGAAAAGCAGCAGCATTAGAATTTTTTATTTCCAACAAAAACATTGAAATCAATATTTCCGCTTAGGAATCTTATTCCTGTAACTTACACAGCACCTATTACTGTTATCCACCAACATTTCAGACAATCGTGTAACATATTAAAATTGGTCTCAATGACATACAACTAAAGAGCTAACATAGTTATGCTAAATCACCTAAAAGGAAGTTTGTTACAACCTACAACCAAATGGCCAAAATATGCAATAAAATACTGTAAAACTTACACAAGTCTGGAGAAATTGAGTCATACAGTTTAAACAATCACATTCAATGTTTATGTTTGGCCTTGTGCTAAGAATGCCATGAGACACACCAGCACAGGGAGCCTTAGAATTCACCATATTGGGAGCCAGCAAATGCCGAGCCGGGACAGGACGCCATTGCATATATCTGTTAAGCATGCTAAGAGGGGACCTCAGGAACAGCAGGACTCGGTACAGTCAAGCCAATCTAATTCAATTCAATTTATTTACACCCGGACTTAGTACAAGTATATGGGTAAACATATATACATACATTTTACAATGTGAGTGGTTAGTGCCATATATAGTTATCGTTATTAACATTATCATTATTATCATATTATCAAGAATGGACCTGAGGAAGCGAGGAATTTTGGCCGAGCACAAGACACGGTGGGCAAAAGCGAAGAAGGACTGATTGCAGCTGTAGGATGTTTATACTACTACAACCGCAGAATACAGTAATCATACATACACATTCAAAAGTCATAGCCAGACGTATTACCCAGTGTTTACTGTGTGTAGTGACTACGTCTTTGTGGTCGAGAGGTTCGTCCAATAAGACCGGTTTTACTGTCTATGGTGACTAAGTAGATGTGATTTATGAGGTGGTCCAATAAGACATATTTTACCGTCTATTGTAGCTTGGTGCATGTCGTCTATAAGACGCTCCAATAACACAGGTTTTACTGTCTTCAGTGGATACGTGTATGTGGTCTAGTATGTGGTCCAATAACACAGGTTTTATTGGCTATGGTGACTAAGTGCATGTAGTCTATGGCGTGGTCCAATAACACAGTTTTTGTGGTCTATAATGTCTAAGTGACTGTGGTCTGTAGGGTGGTCCAATAAGGTATGATTTACTGCCTATGCTGACTAAGTGTATATGGTATATCAAGCCATGTTTTACTGTCTATAGTCCCTACGTGTCTGGTATTTGTAAGGTTTTTCAATAAGGCCGATTTTACTGTCTATAGTGATTACGTGTATGTGGTCTATATGGTGGTCCAATAAGACGAATTTCACTGTCTATGGTAACCTAATGTATATGGTCTATGAGGTTGTCCAATAAGGCAGTTTTACTGTGTATGGTAAGTGAGTGTATGTGGTCTATGAGGTGGACCAATAAGACCGATTTTACTGTCTATAGTAACTAAGTGTATGTGATCTATAAGGTGGTCCGATATGACAGGTTTTGTAGCATATTCCGACTAGGGGTGTCTGGGCTCAATAATGTGATCCGATAAGACAGGTTTTGCTTCTATTGTGTCTGGTCTATACGGTGGTCGAATAATACAGGTGTACTGTGTATGCAGACGAAGTGTATGCACTCTATGAGGTGGTCCGATAACACAGGTTTTACCGTATATAACGTCTAAGTATAGGTGGTCTATAAGGCCACGTGTTTCAATAAGATGTTTACTTCAATTTCTTGGGTGACCATCTTGGATTTTCCGAAAATTGTACATCATATCTATTTAAATGCAAAGGGTTCAAATGCTAATGGTCTAGGTGAGCGCCGCAGGCACTTGGTTCTCTTGTCTAGTTCTTACCTATGACTTAATTAGGCTTTACTATGTGTTGGCAAGGCCTAGCTAGGCCTAGCTAAGGCCTAGGTAAGGCCTAGCCAAACCTGGCTAGAACCAATCTAACGCCTAGTCAAGCATGGCTAAGGTTTAGGTAATGTCTGGCAAAACTTGGCCAGGGCTTAGACAGGTCTGGCTAAAGCCTAGGTAACGTCTTGCAAAGCTTAGCTAATGTCTAGGTAAGGTCTAACAAAGCTTGGCGAAGCCTGGCTAAAGCCTAGGTAATGTCTTGCAAAGCTTTGCTAAGGCTTAGGTAAGGCGTAGCAAAACATGTCTAAGGCCTCGCTAAGGCCAAGCAAAGTCTGGCTAAGACCTAGATAAGTCCTAGGTAAGGCCTAGCAAAGCATAGCTAAAGCCTATGTAGGGCTTAGTAAAGCCTGGCTACGGTCTAACACGGCCTGGCAAATCCTGACCTAGATAAGGCCTGACTAATGCCTAGCAAGGTCTAGCTACGTCCATCAAAGCCTGGCAAAGGCCTAAGTAATGTCTTACAAAGTCTGGCCAATACCTAGGTACGGGTTAGCAACGCATGGCTAAGGCCTAGGTAATGTCTTGCAAAGCCTGTCTAAGAACTAGGTAAAGCCTAACAAAGCATTGCTGAGATAGATATTATCTAGGCGTTAAATGAGTATACATAGGCATTATCTAGTCCTTATATAGGCCTTAGTTTGGCTCGGCTATGCGCTAGCTATACCTGACTAGGCCGTAACTATATCTTAACCAGGCTTTGCAAGCCCATACTTGGGCCTTAGCCAGGTTTTATTATACCTTGCCTAGACATTACGTAGGCCGTAGCCAGGTTTTGCTAAGCCATACATAGGCTTTACCTAGGCCTTAGCCAGGCTTTGCTAAGCCTAGACATTACCTAGATCTTAGCCAGGCTTTGCTAGGCCTTGCCATGCCCTAGCTAGACTTTGCTAGGCCTCACTGCCCCTGCCACTACTACTACTACTACTACTACTACTACTACTACTACTACTACTACTACTACTACTACTACTAGGCTGACTGGCTAGCTGGCAGACTGGGATCTGGTTCTGGACGGAAGTTGGCATTAGAAAAAATTATGTCGACATAATTAAGGCAGAACTCGTCATTAGAAAAAGATTATGTCGACATAATTAAGACAAAAGTCGGCATTAGAAAAAGCATTATGCTGACGTACGTCGACGGCAGAAGCGGGCAATAACATATACTCTTTGGGAGAGTTATTTATATATATATATATATATATATATATATATATATATATATATATATATATATATATATATATATATATATATATATATATATATAGTGTATTATGTCGACATAAATAAGTCAACTTAATCGAGCAATTATGTCGACATCTGGACCGTTATGTCGTCATAACAAGTCGGTAACACGACGGCAGATGCACGCTACAAATCAGCACTGCGGGCTTTGTTCGTTATATATTACCATCCACTACACTATTATTACATATAGTGTGGCGGATGGTGCTATGTATAATGCTATGGATAGGAGTCCCTAAGGCGCATTGCTATTTGTTTGAATACTAAAATGACTTAAAACCTACTACACGGTATCGAGATAATATCCATATTATCATTACTACTATATATATATATATATATATATATATATATATATATATATATATATATATATATATATATATATATATATATATATATATATATATATATATATATAGTGCGTGGGTGGGTGTGCGTGTGTGCGTGCGTGCGTGTATATATATATATATATATATATATATATATATATATATATATATATATATATATATATATATATATATATATATATATATATATGTATTACAATAGATTTATATATTTATAATTATAGGCCTACTGTATGTATCATGTTCACGTGCTATGTCAGGCTATACCTTTTTGTTCATATATCTTGTGTAATAAAATATTCTGATTCTGATTCGTCACCAGTTGCATTTCGGCAAGTGTTCGGAATCTTTTGAATGTCTCCGCGTTTAACAATGAACATTTTATTACACGCGTTTGTTGTACACAATTTGATTGGCAACTGTCATTACACGCACGCCTTTGGTAACAAAAATCAATTTCTGAGGAAATTTGTCTTTCAGTCACACGACTAAGGCATAGCAGATTATTTTTTGTATGAAGCCATGCAAATGATGCAATGGATGATTACAATCAAGAGCCAACATACCACTGGATAATAAAAAAGCAAGAAACCAAGAACAGTCCATGAATTTACTAGAGTTTAATTCTGATACCATACTTTAATATTCTGATAGTAAAGGTTGGAGGGGTGGGGTACAGGACGTCGTATCAGACACAGGCAGATGGAGGCGATTGCAATAGCCCTGACAGTTTCGTCTTCAGTGTGTAGTGATATAAATCTGTGCAAACATGGTTTAGCTTTAGAAATTAAACTCGTAATAGGCTATAAGAAATATTGCGGATCGAAGATGAAATACGAATACATTAGTGATGTATCATATCATTTCGTCTATGTCTGCGAGAATATGCTATGTATGATCGTGAAACATGGAACATAAAACATGGAGTATTTCAGAGGCACAGAGAGGTTTGCATTTTCTATGATTGGTATTCGACAATATATTAATTGCTAAAATCTCGGACTTGTGATAATATCACGAACCTTAAAATTGTCATCAAGATTTGTCAGTGGGCATGATTTTGGAAATTAACATAGACCTATCAGTCCACAGAGGCCAAAAATATCAAGATTGTAGTTTTAGAGCTTTGACCATTACATCTAACATGAAATATAGAGTACGTATATTAAGTTGTAGAGAGAATACCTGTGCACAGACATGTCCATGCCCAAATATGGTTGGTATCAAATAATCGCCACACCTTCAACTGAACCATATATAATATACTACTCAAAAGTTGCCAAGGATATGTTAAATAAATATACATAAATAGTAGAAATGCAAGATTTTCAACCTCAAACAAATCCTAAACTAACCTTAATGTGATTAAAAGAACTGACAGTGAAATGGACATTGTGCAGGTGAAATGGAGATTATTCAGTCAATCGTTAATGGTCTACTCATGCAAGCCAGGGTTGATCAGCCTGAAAATTGCAGTCTGCTGACATTCGGCGAAGGATGTGTTTTCACACAGAAAACAATAGAATTCCTTTTCACATTACATTTGAAGAAATTTGAGACTCCTTTTGTGCAATAATGTCCTGGAGACGTCACCTGACTAATCCGCAACAGTTTCGTGCCAAGGATCCACAGGGGTGGCCAGTTCGGCATCCAGCCTTGAATCCCATTGAGCATGTTTGTGACCTTCTGTAGACAGCCATTTCTGTTCGAGCAGTCTAACCATCAGCCTCCGGAAGCTGAAGCAGACCTTGTCAGAGAAGTGGGCCAACATACCGAACACAGAAAACAATAGAATTCCTTTTCACATTACATTTGAAGAAATTTGATGACTCGTTTTGTGCAATAATGTCCTGGAAGCGTCAGCTGACTAATCCGCAACAGTTTCGTGCCAAGGATCCACAGGGGTGGCCAGTTCGGCATCCAGCCTTGAATCCCAATGAGCATGTTTGTGACCTTCTGTAGACAGCCATTTCTGTTCGAGCAGTCTAACCATTGCGATCATTGATTGGCAGCATGCAAATGTGTCAGACTGTAAATAGTGCTAGGGGTGTAGCCAGGAAACCCTGACTGTTGCAGTTGGCAGACTCATCTGTACATGACTGTAGTTCATCCGCAGTATAATGCAGGGTTATACATGTTACTGCGCTTGTTACGCGCTTGTTACGCGCTTGTTACGCGCTTGTTACGCTTGATTGCACAATACGTGACATAGCTTTTCTCTGTTAATAATTGTAAAATAAATTAAGTTAAGGCCGTATGGTTTATGATTTCTATCTCTATATACAACGGTTTCAATTATTGCACGTAATACGCAATTTTAGTAGTATAAATACGTTCACCAAACTGTCCAAGGGCGCGGTTTTAGTAAATTCACTCTAAATATTTTGAAAAATAGATGCACAGAGAATAAATTACCTTGATTCTGAGTAATAAAATAATCTATCAATTATACACAACTTTTATTGTCAATAATGTTTGGGCCACTGGTGGTGTAGGGACTGGGGGCGGGTGTCGGGTGCCGGATGGGGTATGAGTGGTCCGGGACGTAACCAGGAATTTCAGTTAGGAGGGTGGGGTGGGCGTAAATAAGCAGAGTCTGGGAAAGGCTGCCTACTACTACTACTACTACTACTACTACTACTACTACTACTACTACTACTACTACTACTACTACTACTACCACTGCTACCACTACCGCTGCTGCTGCTGCTGCTGCTGCTGCTAATGACACTAGCGGGGGGTGGGGGGGGGGGGGGCGGGGCTGGCTTTTTGAAAAATTAGATGTTCTTATTTGAGAAGCCTATTCATACATTCTGTGTAACAAAAGATATTTTAGTATCATTGACGAATCCTGAAAACGTTGAAGGCGTTGTCCCAGGAGTCTGATCTAGGTGTCACCCCCATATGACCACAGCAGCCCTCAGCTACATTTATGTGGGTAAAAATGGACCTTCAGTTAGCTACGAATGTATTCGTTTTTGTACTCATTTTCCTATGAAAAAAACGCCATCTACATGACATTATCTCTGAAAAAATGCATACATGTAGACCTAGGGCCTATATTTACCCACAAGGTTTGAACTTCAGGTATGCCCTTACCACATACCCACGGACGCCAAACCTCTAAATAATTCTCTTACATTATTATTTTACGACACACCTATGCCCATGAACCGGTCACGGGGTGGGCTTTCTTTTAGCGCTACCAAAATAATTCTTGACATTTGGAGTTGGAAAGGGAGCCAACGTAAAATAGGAGTGCGACGAAAATATATCACAGATCTGTAGTTTGCTGGTATTCGTCTCACATCATCTGGCAACGAACATAATACAAACTATTAATCATGATCACTTAGAACCTTGAAGCATACTAATTTGATTTCCTCGTGAAAGTGCATGTTTCTCCTTACTACCTTATTTATTTGGGTGGGTGGGTGGGGTGGGGGAGGTATCCATGTTATAGGCCAGGGAACTCTTGAGAGCACGCTAAATATGTGTTGTCATACAAATACTGCCAAATTAAGCAATTTGTCGCGTTGTACCATCAATCATTATCCTGCCCAATAATTAAATAACGTGGTTACAAGAAACACATATTTTCATAGGCGAAATAGAGCCCCACCCACCCCATTAACCACCCATCCACCCACACATTTCCTCACCATTCCCTCACTGTCTACATCTCTCACTGTCTCTCTCGCTCACTGTCTCCCTTCATAACTGTATCCATCCATCCCTCACCGTCTCTCTCCTGCTTTATCTGTCTTCTTCCTCACTGACGGTCCTTCATTGACTCCCTCTCTAACTATATCCATCACTTCTCCCCCCCCCTCCCTGCACCACTGTCTCCCTCCCCGAATTGTATCCTGCCCTCTGCCCCTTCGCCACCCAGCTGTCTCCCTCCCTCCATCCATTCCCTCGCCCCATACCTCGTCCCTTGTTTCCCTCCATCTCTTATTTCTTTCCTCCCTCTCTCCATCCCCGTCTCCACCCCTCCTCCATCCCATCCCTCACTGTATCTCCACTCCCTCCCTCACTGTCTCCCTCCCTCCATCCCTCCACTCCATCCCTCCCTGTCTCACTACATCCTCCCTCATCGTCTCCCTCCCTCCCTCCACCTTACTCAGTGTCTCCCGCCGTTTCTCATAGTCTCCCTTCCTTCCTCCCTCCATCCCTCCCTCGTGGTCTCCCTCCTTCTCTCCTTCACTGTATCTCTTCCTCCACCCCGCCCTTCCCTGCCTCCCTCACTGTCTCGCGCCCTCCCTCGCGGTCTCCCTCCATCCCTCTGTCTCGGTCTCCCTCCATCCTCCCCTCACTGTCTCCTTCCCTCCCTCACTGTTCGCTCCCTCCATATCTTCCTTCCTCCCTCATGGTATCTCTCCATTCTTCCCTCCCTCCACCACTGTCTTCCTCCCTCCAGTGAGTCAGTGTGTGAGGAAGGCGTTGGGGAGTGAGTGAATGAGTGAGAGAGCGAGCAAGCGAGTGAATGAATGGGTTACTGAGTTAATCGGTCTGTCAAGCAGTCAGTCCGACAGTGAGACAACGAGGGAGAGCAAGCGAGTGAATGAATGGGTTACTGAGTTAATCGGTCTGTCAAGCAGTCAGTCCGACAGTGAGACAACGAGGGAGGTAGCGAGTGAGCGTGGGAGCGAGCGAGCGAGCGAGCGAGCGAACGAAGGTAGTAGCGAGTGGTGAATGAAAGATTGAGCGAATGCGCAAGCGAGGGAATGTGGGTTTGGGAGCACACGAGTACGTGACTATACGACTGAATGATTGAGTAACTGTCTGACTTACTGACATACCATTTGTGGGTATAATGGGGAGAGAGGAGCTGTTCCAAAACCTGGTTTGTGGGAACTGTACCTTTGACTGAGTGACTGCATTTGAGCCTAGGAGTTTGTTTTGGCATGTGGTTATGTGCACGTCGGGAGGGCGGATGCATAGGTGACTGAGTAGGCTATTACGCGTGCGTGCATGCGCGTTGGTACGTGCGTGCGTGCGTGCGCGTTTGTGTGTGTGTTGGTGAGTGGGTGGGTGTGGGTGGGTGGGAGTGTGGTGGGTGGATGGGTAGGTCGGTCGGTGCATGGGTTGGTTAGTGGTTGGGTGAATGTTTTGGTGAGTGGGTGGGTATGTGAGTGGGTGGTTGAGTGAGTGTTTTGGTGGGTGGGTGGGTGGTTTAGTGGGTTGCTGGTTTTGTGAGTTGGTGGGTGGGTGAGTGAGTGAGTGAGTGAGTGAGTGGGTGGGTGGGTGGGTGGGTGGGTGGGTGGGTGGGTGGGTGGGTGGGTGAGTGAGTGAGTGAGTGAGTGAGTGAGTGAGTGAGTGAGTGAGTGAGTGAGTGAGTGAGTGAGCGAGCGAGCTGTCTGCCCGAACCACTTTGTGACAGTCATCCGTGGCAGTGATTTCATCTGCTAGGGCGTCTGCTTGTTGCATAGTAAGATCTTTTAAGCGTTCGCTAATGTGGCGCAGAATGTTATTGCGTTCCTGGCGTAGTTTGGTGCGATCTTTACTGTGGCCACTTTGATAGATACGCAGACGTAACGCTTTCCGTTCTGCTGACCGTTTTACTACGAGAGGGTCGTCAGTATACCTAGTTCTGTTTTTTTAGAACACCTATGGTGCTAGTAGCTGATGATTCCATGGATATCAGTATTTTGGTTAGGACTTCGTTTGGATCGGAGCTGACGTCGATGTTAGCTATCTATTCCCCGAGGGCCTTTTTGTATGACATTTGAGTGTCAGTGTCGCTGATGAGCTTGGGTAAGTTGTAGGTGACTCTACTCTCTTGCCTGGTATGGCGTTTATACATTATGTAGGGCTGGTTCATATGGAGGCGTGTAATGACTGGCTTATGGTCAGAATTGAGGTCTGTGCCTCCATAGAAACAAGTTGGGGGTTTTCTGCTGTCTTGCATAGTATGAGATCTATTTGGTTGAAGACAGCTTGTGTAGCCATAGCACGTCTTATAGTGTGCGAAATAAAGCATTAGTGACGTATTACCGTGTAGTACCTGGGTAGTGGACTCGGGTACCCGGTTACTATACGACGAGCAGTTGCCTTTTAGGTGTGGGTAAGTTTTGAGGGGTATGATAAACAGCAAGCAGCCAGCATAGAGTATAGCAGGTTAAGTAATACAAGTATGCTGGAGAAACCTCTTACTAAATTATATGTAGGCCTATATCGGATAATATAGTGAATATGTGCTAAATACAAAATGACGCTTTCAAGTGAATTTAATGTTAATAATTTAGTCAGCTGGCCAATGCCCACGGGCCACTTGTTTCTTTGCTGGGATAGAACAGTTTGATTTCAAGTTAACAAAAGCTCACCTATGAAAAAATGTCATCGTGGCTCCAAGTTCTCTGGGATAGTCAATATTCTAATTGAAATATGCTGCAAAGAGAGCTGCCATAGTCGTTAGTGGAATGTGTTGCACAGTCATGATGCCCTTCCTGTCAACGACGATGTGAATTTCATTGGCCGTTTAAATGCAGGATCCTGCAATAAAATTATAGCAAAGCGTTGGTATTGTCTAAATGGCTATGTGCGAAACAAAGATACATACATCACACACACTCCTAACTAATTTCGTCAATCAAATGACCGGCGGTGGTTTTTGAAGCATTTATGGTCATTGACTTTGAGATCTTCGGATTCTAATGACATCAAATAACCCTAAATGGCTCAAATTCCATTTCACAGAATTAAAATTATCTGGTCTGTAGGGGCATCAACATATCCTCGGCAAGGGTTGAAGCTAACCCGAGATAGGCCTAGTGACACCAGCCTTGATAAATGTTTACTAGTCCTTAACCCATTAGTGGTCGAATTTTGTCAAGAAAGTTTAAATATTTGCTTATTAAATGTTCATTTGCAGGCCAAGGCTATTTTTGGAAATTTACCACTGGCGCTCGAGTGGTAAATTTTCAAAAAATAGTCTTCTCTTGGCCTGCAAATGGACATTGTTTGAGACAATCGCAGAGCGTGGTTTTGGCCGACTTGACCAGTAAAGGGAGACTTTTAAATAAGTATAAAGAAATAACTACATGTAGTGTCCCGCGTGTCGATCCCTTTAGTTTTTCGGCATATCACACATGTGAGGCAGTGTCGCAAAATAAGGATTTCGTAAAACAGTATAGAATAAATCTGTACAATTTTGATGAGATCGGGTAAGTCCGTGATGAATTAAATGTACATTGAAAAATTGGGAAAACTGCCATTTGGATCCAATGTGGAAACAGCATATGCTTCACATAGGGCTCAGTAAAAACATGCATGGTTGAGGCATTTTCGCCTACAGGACTAATAATAATTAAATACTACCTGGCATCTCAACTGATTATTTACTAATCCTTAGTTGGCAGATGTAGCATTTAGTTTTATAATTTATAAATATAATACATAATTTAGTTTTGTCTGAAAACTGGTGTAATTTTGAAAACAGTGTTGCTGTAAGCAATTGCTGCCTAAGCCAGCAAAGGCTTTCAGCAACATTGTTTTCAGAAACACATCAGCTTCCTATCATATATCACTAGTAATAGCTTCTTTAAGTTTGCTGTACGATACCAATATTATTCTGAGATATCAAATTGTTACTAGCACTAGAGGTAGTAGAGCCCAGGTCAATTTCTACTAACCTCGGGCTGGTGTTAAAGTGTGGGTAACACGACTGGTATAACTTTGCATAAATAGATCACACATGTGTCAATATTTCAGAAAATACACACCGATTCGCTTGAAGTGTTCTCAGTTAATAACAAAAACAACTTTTGATCATTATCTGCCAGCCTGCCAGCAACGCGCTGATAGATTCCCAACTCAAAATGTATCACCTGTATGGGACGTAAATCACGCTAATTTATTTGCTCAGATGATATATATATATATATATATAAGACGACAAATTATCTCAAAATTTGCATTTCCTGCTTATTTCTTACTATATGATCGCACAATTTATATGTCCGAGACGGATTGTGATTGTGTTTCAAATATATTGTATAAATGTCTATTAAAATGGTGTTTGCATACATACTTTAATTTCAACCTCCTTCAGCCGGATTGGTTGTGTGCCAAAAGAGCTAAATCAAAATAAATGTACTACAAGAGCCATCAGACGGCATAAAAAGCCCCACCTTACCGCAACCCTGAAGCCAAACATATCAAGAATTGACATATCAAAACGGGCTAGAATTTAGAAAAACTATCAGACACGGAAATTTTGCATGAACCGATGCAGGATTTCAAAATTATGTTTCGAAAAGCTAACTATTGCTTTTTATATACACATAGTAATGTGTGACCATGCAAGACATAGTCTTGAGTATTTTGAAAATCACTTGACTGGAAGTTGTTGCTGCGAGTTTCCAGTTAAATGTTTCAGAATAGTCAACCGCATTCTTTTATTTTCAAAGTATTTATCATCTTACTCACATGCAATTTAAAAATTTCAGTTATTTATTTAATGCTCAGATAAACCATCATCATTCTGGGAAGATGGGACCCTATGGGTGGTTAGAGGAGGGCAGGGTATACTGGTTGTAGGGTAAAGTCAAATTAGTGCAGCTTTGAAAACGGTTAACAGTAGCTTAAATCTGTAAAAATGCCGGGTGGGTGGACAGGGATGGTGCAGTGTTGATAGGGTTAAGTCAAATTAGTGCAGGTTTAGAAACCGTAACTTATGACTTAAATGTAAAAAAATGAGTGGGCGGGAAAAGTTGGTAACATGGATGGGTAGGGCAGGTCAGGGAACAGTGTTCCTAGGGTAATAATAGCAGATCAATGTAGCTTTAAAATTGGGAATCTGAAAATTCATAGTGGGTGGGCAAGGTGGGGGAGGATAGGGTCTAGGCTAAGTTAGTGTAGGTTAGGGCACTGATGGTATAGAACAAAACTAAAGTTTTAATGAGATCGAATAAGGCTTTAATGGATATATGCTGGGAATATGCTAGGGGAATAAAAGATTTAGATTTTAATCTTGACAAGGGGTAGTTCCTTAGTTCTCACTTCCTACCTTTGGACACAAGACATGGTGTTGAAGAAATCCCATGCATGTGTTCTACCTCTTCAATGCTGTCAGTTTCCTGTAAATAAAATCATAATTAATGAAAACCTTTAATATTCATGTCAATAGTTCGGAAAATCGTGATTTTTCTCTTAAAATGGATCGCGATCACACAGAGCAAAATCACACAAACCCAGCCCCTGTGATGTTTTCCCATGGTAACTGGTGTTGATTTTGAGACTGGTATAGTTGAAAGGCGTTGCTGTTATAGACACTGCCGGGTCGGATTTCTCGAAAATCATGGCGAGGTAAAAATTGCTTCTCATGAGCAGTACAAGGAAAGTGATTGATCCTCTTTCAGAATGAAAATTTGCAAACTTCTTACTAAATTTATGACGATACTAGTCAGCACTCTTCGTCATATAGCTATGTGAGAACGACCAATGTGTTTCGTCTTATTGTTCATCGATAAAATAGATTATTACATTTAAAGCTAAAGCGACAACAGCTCCCCGTCAAATTAATTTCAAAATATTCAACCGTTTATTTCTTAGATTGCCAAGCATTTGTCTTACCTGGAGGTTGGTCAAAGTTTTAATTACTACGTCTCAGCAAAGAATGTCCATGCACCTTGTGCACCCACAATACCAAATGTACCTGCACAGACACTTTTGACTTCTGAAATATGGTAGGACTTTGTATACGGAATTTCAATTACTTAAGACCACAGATTAAATAATAAACATTTTTTGATCCATTAATGGTCAAGCCGGCCAAAACCGGCCTGTAGTGGTCTTTTATCACTGGAATGCCTGGCTCGATGACAGAGCCAGTCATTCCAGTGATAAGTTCTCAAAAATAATTCTCTTGAACTGCAAATGGGCATTCACTAAGTATAAGGGTTAAAATATAGGAAATGTTTTGCTAAGTTTAACTTTAGTTCTAAGCAACCAGGAACTAACAGCATGCCATTACTGCCCATTAGTGCCTGGCAATACATTTCCTATAGAGATTTAAATTGGGTTTTTTTAAATTGGCCAGCTGGTTTGACTGCTGCAAGCCACCGCACAATAATTTCACGGAATAATACAAGAATTAAATGTCTTGTATGACCTTGTGACCTGTGTTACCATGCTGCTTCCTAACATTATAGGTAACCACGTATTCATGTTTAGTTCTAAAAGGATTAACCAATCTGAAATATAAATGATTTGCTGAATTGAAAATGCGCACAACCCATATTTGGGCTATATGCAATTTTATTTTAGCTAACCCATTTGGGCTTGTGCAACCTTTTTACATACATTTATGTACAATATAAAGAAAACTGCGTAACCAAGGGTTGCGCTAAAAATATTTGCGTAACGGTTGCGCGAACGAAAAAAAGGGTTACGCAATTTGTGCAAGCCTGAGAATGACCATGGACTTTGAGATAATGAGCTCACTATCATCATGATGCCTCGGTATGGTATGTGAAACCATGTGGCCAAGTTTGGTTCCAGTAGGATTAAGCAATCCTAAAATATCGGCAAACAAACAAACCTTAATATTGGAAATAGAGTCATGACAGGTGAAATATCAAGGCTATGATGACCTCGACCTTTGATCTAGTGATGCCACTATCAGCATGCAGCTTACTTATTTTATAGGGGACCATGTGTCCAAGATCAGTTCTGGTAATATTAAGTAATTCTGAAATATAAATGTATATACTATGCTAAACGGAAAAACTTAAAATTTAAAAAAGCAGAGGTAAAATAGCAAGGTCAGAATGACCTTAACCTTTAACCAAGTGAGGTAAAATAGCAAGGTGAGGATACCCTTTACCTTTAACCTTGTGACCTCCATGTTACCATTCTGTATCCTCCTGGCATAATCAACATGTACACAAATTGTGTTCGATTATGGTTAAGCAATCCAGAAATGCAACATGATATGATTTGCTTAAGCCTAAAAATTTAACATGGAAAAATTACAGTTTTGTAGAGGTCTGAATGACATTTACCTCCGACGTTGTAACTTTAGTGTCAGCATGCTTCTTCCTAACATTATATATAACCACGTATCCAAGTTTAGTTCCAATAGGATTAACCAATCCTGAAAGATAAGCTGAGAACTGAGTTTTGTATCTAAGTCACACTAACCTTGACCTTTGACCTTGTGACCTCAGTATCACAATGCTGCGTCCTAATTCTATACGCAACCACATAGCGAGGCTTTGTTGCAATATGATTAACTGAACCTAAATTAAATATACATAAGCCGAGAAGGTTTGCTAAGTGCCAAACCTTAATATTTTGTATGCCGTCGCACATCTGTCCCACTTTCCGCTTCACAGGCGAGACAGTAGCCCTGAAGCTGCTGAATATTTTGAAATAATTTTTTGAAAGTTGTTGATGCCTTACCAACCGGCAACTTCCAGTCAAATTAAAATATTCAGCAGGGCCAGAGTTATATGCCCTGGAAAATGCTGTCTGCGAGAATTTAGCAATCGACCGATTAATTATAAATATAAACAAAATAATCACTATACATGTACGTATACCTTTGCTACGCTGTATTGGAAGATACCATCTTCCTTCAACAATCCGCTTATCAGGATAATTGCTGCAATAAACTGTGGAACACAACTTTGCAATTGTTTATCTGCTGCCTCCATTCTATGAATGTCCACAGCCAGTGCATTAATGGTTCACGCATACTGGATAACTTCCTTCCCTTTACTGGTCAGATCTTCCACCAATGTTTCCTGTATATGGATCCCGACAATCGTATTGAAATTGGTTAAGAAGTAAGTGCTGTTTAAAAGGAATGGCCACTCATTTCCTAGAACATCTAGACGATGTCATGATGTTGTATAAAATAACACAGCAACATTTTCTTTTCTACTTCTTCCTTGTTCCACTGAGATTGCAGTAAAGAATACTGTTTTCAGTCAAGCTTGTGACTGAGACAGTGTCTCTTCTGTCTCTCCGTCTGGAAGCCTCTTGGGTAAATGACTGACACATCCATAGCTATCCTTGACCACCAGCGGCAGGTCAATATTATCACCATCATCATTGTCTGCTGGTCTTTTCACTGGTGTAGATTGATGCGTTTTCCGATTTAAATTTTCTAAACGCTTCTAACTTATTTCGAAGGCTATCGTAGCCACTGCCCATTACTGAACCATGG
The DNA here is from genome assembly GCA_034401795.1 of Chaetoderma sp. LZ-2023a. Classification (NCBI taxonomy): domain Eukaryota; kingdom Metazoa; phylum Mollusca; class Caudofoveata; order Chaetodermatida; family Chaetodermatidae; genus Chaetoderma; species Chaetoderma sp. LZ-2023a. Next base: position 60,616,050 of record CM067361.1, read on the forward strand.
ATATTATCGCGCAATGCGCGATACTTTCGAACCATTCTAAGAGCGATCTGGGTAAGACTTTTCCTTCCAGGCTTCTTCACAATTTTGTGAATTTCAGCAGAGCTTAGCCTAACCAAAGCCCTCCTTTCAGAAGGCAGTACACGTTTATTCCCGGCGAGTTGGTCCTTAGCATTAGGCTCACCCTTGTGCCAAGGCAGTGCAAAGTTTGAAGCCTATTCATGTGGGAAGCAATGCTCTGGTGTTGAACATGCCGAAGTAGATGTCAATGGCTGTGCAATAGACAGATCTTGATGTTGTACATGTCGCTGAACTAATGACATTCGCTTTTCATTCTCATCAAAACTTCAAATTTTCTCTGAGAAAATGTTCATTTGCAGACCAAGTGGATATTTTTGGAAAATTTACAACTGGAATGACTGCATTGATTATCGAGCTAGACCGAGCCAGATATTCAAGTGGTAAATTTTCAAAAATAGTCTACTTAGTTTGAAAATGGTCATTTCCCAAAACAACTGCAAAAACTGTTTTTGGCTGATATGAATGTTAAAGAGTTAAGAGAAAATGGTTTTATCTTATGGTGGATGATATGAATTCAATGGAATTAACACTTTGCCCTTGCAAATCAGAAATGACACATTTTTATGCTGTGTAGAGTATTCTGTTGAATAATTTGAAACTGTTTTGAGTGGGAGCTGTTGCTGCCTATGGCAACAACAGGCTCTAGTCGAATTAGTTTCACAATCTTCAACAGCTTTCCTTAATAGTTGTCTTGATATCAACACACTGGAATTTTAACGGTTAAATGGTTAAGTTCGTCCAATAAACAGTTGATTTTAACCTTCCATTTCGGAAACATTTGAACCCTTTCTCACATTTTATTACTGTTAGTTTATGATTTTCAATTCTCATGACAAAAACAAGAATTCCACATAATTAGATGTCTGGCCTGCCTGCTCTGTGTCACAGACCTGGACCTCTGACCTCACTACCATCATGCTGCTTCCTAATATTATGGCTAGGCATGTATCCACCCCAGTTTTAATAGGATTCACCAATCCTGATATAGAAGGTGAGAAATATTGCTAAATTACGCAAACACTTAATAAAACCCCAGTTTTATAGCAAGAGCCCAGTGACACTGACCGTTGGACCGCATTATCACCAGGTTGCTTCCTAACAGTATAGGCAATCATGTAGTCAAGTTTAGTTGCAATTGGATTCAACCAATCTTTAAATATAATCCGAGTAGTTTTACTAACCGCAAAACATTAACGTTAAAGGGCAGTGACTTGACCTTGAGACCTCATTATCATCATGCTGCTATCTAACCATATAGCCAACCATGTGCCCAAGTTTGGTTCCAGTGGGCTTAAGCAATCCTGAAATATAGGCAAAGATGATTTGCTAAGTGCAAAATCTTCATGTTGACGCCATCCTTCATGTTGATGCCATCGTCTTCAGAAAAGCGATATCTATGTCTCATTATTTAATTTGCAGCCGACACAAAAAAGTACAACTTATGCTAACGGTTTTACAACTAATTGGACTTACAAACTGTTACTCCATTAGGCCGCAACAGTACTCTATGTCAAAATTAGATGTACAATCTTTAACTATTTACTAGTACGATGATTTGAGATTGATGTGTGGCAAATAATTACTCAAACATTCTTACAGGTTTCTCTTAAACATGCGGTAAACTTACTGTATCCTTCATTTTTATCAAATGTCTACACATTTCGGGATGGTACTTTACGTATCACTGGGCTCCAGTTGATTAGATTCTAGAATGAATAACATTTATATACCACACATGGCAAATAATAATGGCACTAAATAAAACTTATAAATAATGGCTATATCATACATGAGAGTGACTTCACCAAGCAGGGTAGGAAATAAAATCATAACTCCCTTGTTAAATTAAAATTAATGCATATTTGAATGTTTCATAGCGAATAGAGATCATTTCATTTTACTAAGATGTAATGACGGGGTAGGAATTCCTACCCTAGGCAGAACACTCATGTATGCTAGATTTATTAATAGTCTATAGCTGTTCTACTAGAAAGTAAATTGAATCAGTTGAGTTGACTGTACATGCAGAAGCTAGCTGTAGATTTAAAACACAAACAATGATAAATTATAGAAGCCCAGTAACCCATCTTAGCACTAGTACACTGATGTCAAAATGTACAGATCGTATATAATTGTATATTGCTGTCTGATTCCAACAATATTCTTTTAAAACAAACTATTTTTGCTCTGTATAACATCAAAATTTTAACTCCAATGCGCTAAGGCTTAAAAGCATGTCTGGTCTTGACATACAACATGACCATAACCTAGAACTGTTACACAGGCATGTTACAATTATGTAACCCTTTTTTGTTCATGCAGAGGTTGTGCAAACATTCTTGTCATAACCTGTTTTAGAGTTACCTGTGTACAGGTTTTGTATTTTGTACATAAGTATGTTGAAAAGGTTACGCAAAACGAAATGGGTTACCTAAAATAAATTTTCATAACACTAAAATGGGTTACGCACATTTCCAATTTTGACAGGCCTGAGGACAGTCTGACCTGGCACATCCATTGAGCATAATATTTTAGCAACCTATGCCAATGGTCAGACTACATGAACAGGGCATGGGAGGCCTGGGGTGGGGGGGGCTAATTTATGCGTGCCTGAAGGCGTACACAAATTATATGACACGGACAAGTGTGCATTTTGTTACCATTTTATTCAGATAATGCTTAGAATAGAGCAATATCGATTTTAAAACGGGCACACATCTGTGTGAACTAACAAAACAAGAAACACAAGAGCCGGTGCTCACCAGGATCAGCAGCATTTAAAGTTCTGAGGCCAGACATGTGGAAAACCTTTCAAGCAGTTATTGAGTAAATAAACAATATTCGGGAATTTTCCGGAAATTCAAGATGGCAAATGGGTCACCATCACATTGACCTTTGACGTCACATATCCCATGGCTGCATCATAAGTTTTGGTCCCCTGAGTTCCTAATGTCATAATCTCAGTGTTTTTGCGCACATTAACTCTTACTATGCTAAAGCAACCAGTTATCGAAAAGAAAAACGTATTTCTTTAAAACATTCAACTGGCATGACTGGCTCTATGAGGCAGTCACACCAGCGAAATGTTTTAAAAATATAGTTCTCTTTTGGACTATATCAACCTATTTTGTTTGAGCGAGGGCTATCGTCCCTTGACCGTCTTCGGATGGTATGACCATTAAATGGTTAATAGAATAAGTAAGTACCTCTGTTCCAAGCATTTAATAATTTGCGAATCTGGGTCACCTTCAGCTCTCCCTCCAAGTCACTGGCTTCGACTAACTGTAGATCTTCTGCAGTTTCTACTCCAACAGCCTCCAGCACTTTGCACACATTGGTTAAAATGTCATCAGATATATTAGGAAGTACTGTGGTGATGGATTTTCTAATTGACATCTAAAAGTTACAAGTATTTTACTTTTTGAGAATAGCATCAGGGATGGGGTCAATTTTTTATTTTATCAATTCCAATTCCCATTCCAATTCCACCTTAATTCATTTTATCAATTCCAATTCCAATTCTGTTTTCACATCAATTCGTTTGATCAATTCCAATTCTAATTTCACCCATCCAAGTTCAATTCCAATTCCAATTCCAATTCCATTTGATCAATACACAGACTATCTAAAAACTATCACACCGTGACCCTCCATTGCATCTGGGGGTGCTAATGAATCTGACAAAAGGCAGTGCCTCCGGATTTTGGCCCTGACCATTTCATAGGCCATTATGGCATCCACAAACGAACAGTGTGGCATCATGTGACGTGAGCAGTATGCCGATGTGGGCATCCATTAGGCAGACCTTAGGGCACGCCTATGTCAAATGTCATTGGGCTGGCAATGTGACAGCTGCCATACCATGATATGACGTATCCCAGTACGACGATATGGGTATCAATTAGGTCACCACCACAACTTAGGCCATGCCCCTTTTTCATGGGTCAGTAGGCATGACAACAAGCATAGGTTGCATAACATGACCTGACCAGGGCAATGATATGGCCATCCATTAGGCCACGCTACATTACGTCACACCTTTCCATGGGTCATTAGCCTCAGCAGCGAGCATAGATGGCATCACGTGACTAGACAAGGCGACGATATTGTCATCAATGCTGATTAGCCTACAGCTAGCATGTGACCACAGGCATGGCCACTAATGTCTTCAAACCTCATTACACTTGTCAATCATCTGCACGTACCCACCCATTTACATCTCCAAGTCACGGCGAAGATATGGTGGGAAATCTGATTGTTTGAGAGGGTGATGACGTCATTAGTAATTGAATTAGACCACTCCCCCACAACCTTTTACCACCAAAAATACTCAAATCTGCTTTGTCCAGAGAGAACAAAGGATTTCTCTCTCGACCAATCAAATTCGATCCTATTTGGCGGGAAATGAAGTTGGCGTGGCGTAATTCAAATATTGATGGCGTCATCACTCTCTCAACCAATCAGAATCGACGCCCATATTGTCGCTCTTCCACTATAACATGCTGAAAATGGCAATGAACACAGACTTCACGGTGTAAGGCCTACTAAATGACAGACATAAGTAGGTCCTATACCTTCATGTTAAATCTTTGATTTGAATATTATTGAATTGAGCACCTTGTGAGATATATAAATCCTAACCTGCAGCTCCAGATTTATGAATATTTTGATTAAAATGTACGAATTCGCAAAAAACGTATCTGTTTGTTCACAGATATGGTGTCAGGGATTTGTTTAGCTCTAGGCTGTCAAAGACAAAATGATACACAGATTTTAATTAAATTCTTATTAAACTGTATTGATGTGAATGCGTCAACATTCTTGTAAAAAAAAATCACGCCCAAGCTGCTTATACACATCAGACTGTAGACTAAGCAAGGGAAGTCACTCATTACAATATTGATGGTGGTGGTGGTAACTAAATATAAGTTATCTCCCCTAACATCATGGATTAAGACCAGTGAGAGTCAGTAAATAGATGAGTTGTCTCCATTGTTAGCTATTATTTCAATCAGACTCGTTGAATAATAATGGAAACAACAATGGCTTAATACGTCCATGATGATGCCGGCCAAAACCGGCCTCTGCAGTGGTCTTGAAGGACGTCCATTTGCAGGCCAAATGAAGACTATTTTTGAAAATTTACTGCTGGAATGCCTGGCTCGGTAACCGAGCCTTTCATTGTAGTGGTAAATTTGAAAAACAAGTCTTCACGTAGCCTGCAAATAGGCATTGAATAAGCAAATAGTTTGAATTTTTGGCAAAATTTAGTCCTTAAAGGGTTCAAATGACCATTTCAAGCACACACCGCTCATACATCTGTCGATCTGAGTCTACATGGTGAATAGGTTGAGAGTAGATCGCTGGATTGTTGTGAGTTGGGGCTCGCCGGCCTGCACGTAGGCCAACTATTTTATTGCTGGGAATATTTTTTGCTCTATATTTCTCTAAATTCTTAATAATTTAACGGCTTTCTCAATGTGCATTAGTAGGGGCTACGTTGACAGTTATTTGACAAAACAGAATGTATATATATGGCATTTAACGATTATGATTATTAATGATTTAAGTCATGTCTTCATTACCGCTTACTGGAAATAAAATGGATTAAAACACCTTTACTTATACCCATCATATCTCTAGGCAAGCTCCGCTCACGCTTTGTGCATGTTCGGATCGATTTATATACTTTTAATCTTGCATTCCATGAATACCAATTTCATGGTAACTATACAGGTAATATGTTGAATACTTTGAAACAAATTTGACCGTGTGGTGTTGATACAGCAACATCTCCCTGTCGAATACGTTTCAAAATATTTAACAGAATGTGTATAAAATACTAAAGTCATACAATTCGTACAACTGACGGACTGTTCCAGGTTCATGACGTAGCACTGTCTGTCACTTATGATTGTGACATCATTTTATATGTGACATAATTGATTATGACGTCAATACTTAAGCGACAGATTGGATTCATCAATTACGGAGGGACCCTAAAACGTTGAGTTAACCCGTTGGTTTGTATGTATGATCACTTTATTCTGTGGCTGTAGTAGTAGAAACATCCTACGGGTGCAATCAGCCATCCTTCGCTTCTGACCACTGTGTATTGTCCTCAGCCAAAATCTTTAGCTTCCTTAGATCCATTTTTGATTTGAGCGTACCGAGTGTTGCCTTCTTGAGGTCACCCCGTAGCGTGCTTAACAGATTTATGCAATGGCGTCCTCTCCTGGCTTTATATTTGCTGACTCCCAGTCGGGCGAATTCCAACGCTTTCTGCGCAGGTGTGGCTTCGGGCATTCTTAGCACATGGCCAAACATGGACCATCTTTTCTGGGCGACTTTTAAGGACAGCGGTGATGTAATAAGAACTTGTATAGTGCACCCATCGGCTTAGACATACCCAGATAACGCAGCTTACTGGGCTGAGGATGGGCCGATACGGTGTCTATCACTTTCATTATCGGTATCGGTCTAGCACCGGCCCAGTAAGCTGCGTTATCAGGGTAATTAATTTAGTCACAGTCATGTCTTATGCCCGGGACTCCCATATGATACAATTATACTATGTGAATGATAATAACAAGAGAGAGCGAGAGGGGAAGGGAGGGAGGTAGGTAGGTAGGGAGAGCTATCTTCAACATAATGGGGAATGCGTTGGAGATGTTCTTCCGTGTTTGACTTGTAGTACAAGTACAGTACAGGTTAGAAATAAATGAACATGTTTGCAAAACAAAACAGAAACACGTTAGTTAGCAAGAAATTGTCTGTTGAATGGTTAGTACCTTCTGTACATTCAGTTGAATATGTTGAACATACTTCGATTGGAAATATATCGATAAGCAGCAAAATGTTTCCAATCCAATTATTTTAAAAACTATTCAACTGTAGGCCTACATTTTATTTTGTTTTGGAAACATAGTACGTTATCTATTAGCCGTACTGTACAATAAGGCAAGTTCTGATTAGTCAACGCTTTTGTGAACTACTCCAAAATTTAAAAATATTATAAACGAAAAAGTTGTGGTGTAGCATTTGACATTTCCCCGTACGATTAACATAACCCTGTTATTAGTGCGCGTGCACTAACCCTGAAATGCGCAACTGGTTTAAGGACGCAAATCAATCATCGTTCACAAAAATGTCCTGAAAGCTCTACTTGCGCCTGCCTAGCTGCCCACGCATAGAGTCAGATTAGTTAATTTTAGCGAACTCTAAGCAAAGTACATAACCCGTTTTCTGTTGAATATATGCTAGTTGACTTCTTGCATGGGCGTCAACAGTAGGTGTAGGAGATGCTGTTTGCGCCCACATTAATCCAGGGTGTGGTTGAGGTGGGGTGGGGTGGGGGTGGGGGCAATTTCTCCCTCTCTCTCTCTCAAATGTAAAAGATGAAATGCCTTCGCGATTCGAACCTTTGCCAGATACATTGAGTTCTAATGATCAACCAAATTACGAAGACCAGTGTTTTATATTGCTCAACCCGTCCAGCAATGTTGAAATTTATCCTCAACCGGATGCTACACATTATACCCCTGATACGTTCCATCAAGATATAAATGAACGTGAATATCTAAGTTTTGACTCCAAAAACATTCTCCAATCTACCAGAGACAATGCTACAGCTATTTTCGCAAACTTTTTGAATTTAGCGATCCGTAGACTAGCAATTAGTGAATGTTACGGTTGTCAACACGACAGACCATCTCAGCGCGAACACGAGTGGATGGGCATTGATGATTTCTTATGACCTATCGACAATGTAGAATTACATTACTTAAAGACATTGGAATGTGTACCTAAAATCGATTCCTTTCATGCATTGACTACCGATCCGAATTTATATTGGAATGTATACGAGCTATAAAAGGCATGTAAGATTGAATGGCTAAACGATGTACTATGCACTGTTTATAAGCTGTGCGAATAATTTCATTATAACTTTAAATTATTGGCATAGTTATATATATATATATATAACAGCCTCAACCTAAACAACATTTCTCTATTTGCTAACCCCATCCCACCACGAGCCCCACCAGGCCACTCGCCACGCCCACACTGCCACTACCATCATCCCTCTCAGAATTATAATTTGGATGTGGTTTCCAGCATTACATAGATGTCTGACACAGTTTGCTAACGCTCATCCCACCCCCACCCCCAGTGCCACACGCCACGCTCACAGACCAGGATTATGAATAGCTATCAGCAAACATCTCAGATGAGCAGTTCATTCAGCGCTTTAATCCGGTATGGGGTAATAGCCAGCTGCACCAGACATCGGTGTAACTCTAGGAACTACGTCAAAATTATAATTCTAGAAAAAAGGTGAAAATAGCCTTTGAAATGTATTTTAATCAGAATATGGTAAAAACAAGCTTAAACCATATTGTTAAAAAAAACATCTGCAGACGACTAATGTGTAAAAACAAAATTTAGGTGAACAGCATTTTATTGCAACGCTATAAGCCTATAATCTAATACTTAATGTGCTAAGCTTTCGACCATTTTATCATTGTTTGTTAAATCGAGCAATGGCTCTATAATTGAAAGCATTGTCAGTCGATGAATCCTATGATACAGAAAATATATGCAGAACTCTCAGCAATAAGTTGATAATAATGGTTGTACAGTAACGCCATTATATATATTCACAGCTGCAATCAGTCCTTCTTCGCTTTTGCCCACTGTGTCTTGTCCTCAGCCAAAATCCTTAGCTTCCTCAGGTCCATTCTTGAAATGAGTGTACCTAATACTGCGTTCCTGAGGTCACCTCGTAGCACGCTTAGCAGATGTATGCAATGAAGTCCTCTCCTGGCTCTGTATTTGCTGGCTCCGATTAGGGCGAATTCCAAAATTATGCGGGTTTGTATCGAAATCTCCGTTATTCACACTGCTAGTCCCTGCTGGTATGGTGCATGATTTGGCAAACCTCTTTTAATAGCGTATTGAGCTGAGGCCTTTAGTAATGTTGATGTGTGAGCATTAATTACCTCTGGAATAGGTGTAACCATATGTAAATTTAATGTAGCTTCGTGCAGACTTAATTTGTAAGTGTGCGCATTGCTACGAATTAGGTTAAAATCTGGCTTACTCGATGTGAAGCATAACCTTAAGGAAACCCCGTTGATTAAATATTTTTCCTGAAGAAAAATGTCTGAATGAATTCTACCGACCATTTCCACAGGTTTACTTAGGGCAATGTTAAGCTTTCTACACGTATGACCTACATTATTAACTGTCTTATTATCCATATGTCCTGCTGTATCCTCAAAACATAATGCAGCCGTTAATTGACTCGATCTATGCTCTGTTGAATAATTAAATAAGCTTTCAAAATAATTGTGAAAAGCATATGTGTCATTAGCACTAGAGGCCCCTTTTCCGTTTAAAAAGACATCTACTTGAGAAAACATAGAGCCAATCCATAGGTTAACCTATTGTAATAACTTACCAGATTAGGGAGCGTATCGAGATATCGATCAGTGTTTTTGTAAGTCAAATATCGCCATAACCTAGTCTTTATATTGGGTTGAATGTGTTCAACGATCGCCACCTTTGTGTGAGAGTTCTGAGATGTGTCGAACATCTTTAGACATTAATACGCTCTTAGTGGAAGCATTCACAAATTCACCCCATTTATCGCTTTGATAGCTTTTAGAAAAAACTCCAGCGATTGAGTTACGGCTTTTGTAGGGTTATTCACTAAAGGTATTATCGACATAAATTTTGATAGACAATCTATTATGAATAGTCGATAATGTATATTGTTACTATGTCTGACTAAACTAGTAACATCGCCCAGACACATTTGCCAAAGCTGATCCACGCTGGTTACTTTGAATTGATCTCTATTAAACCTTATTCTCTTAGGGCAATGCAATGTATACGCCAGTTGCTCAGCTAACCAGGTGCATATTAATGGGTTAGATACCATCCCGTTAAAGGCCTGATGTAGTTTTTCCAAACCCCCGAAAGACGCAGAATGGTTGCTATCATACTATAGATGTTTCAATCTGTCCGCTGACCTAATATATTTTTATTTCTTAGGGCTCTTGTGAGCTTTTTTCAGCATAGTTCAACCAAGTTTTGGATAGTTTAGCATCTCGAGATCTCAGATTTCTAGCAGCCAAACAAGTGGTAGTTGTACTCTGTCTATTGATGAGCATATGTTGTAAACTTTTGGACTCTGCGACTCGTTTTCTTTTTTTCGCTTTAGACAGGATATACTGAAGATTCGTGTCTTCTTCTTCATTGATTTCGGCTGTATTATGAAACTTCGCCCAAGTTTTTTGACTCCCCACAACTTGTCCATGGACATTAGCATCTGATAAGAGTCTATTGACGGAAACTTCTAAAATATCCTTAGAGTTGTATTCTGGTTCTGCGTCATTGTTGAGGCTATTACATCTACTAGATTACTAGGCTACCCCATCTATGGTAACACGATTAGCATTGTCTAAGGATAAACCAGGAGGCCTATGATTTAGGATTTCAATTAATCTCTCGCCTTTACTTCTTAAGCTAGGGCTCAATGATTGAACTAGATCTTTAATTCGAGTATGGTCCAAATTTAAAACCCGAGGAGCTGCGGTTTGGAGAATCCATGAATGTTGCGAATCATCTGATGACTTAACCACTGAACCGAATTGTTTAGATTGATCTATCTGCAGTCTAAACTTTTGAAGTGTCTGAAGATACTTTATATATTTGAATGTCCCGAAATAAATTCAGAGAGAAGAATGTATCTTCCTAAATATTATACTGTTCGCCCAAATACACATAAATTTTATCAACCTTTCAATACGCAAAACAATAATAACTCTCTGTAAATATATTGGCATCATTCTGAATAAGTTTAAAAAGAAGAAATGAAGGCCTTGTCCAGGTGCGTAAAGCTTGCAGATCTAGCCATACCTATTGCTCCCACAAATGTATGCACGTCAGCGAATGGCGGTGGCAGTAGTAGTAATAGTAACTTCACAGTGCATCATACTACTCGCCGTCACCTCATCATCATCAGCATCATCAGTTTACGACCACTATTATCATCACTTTTATTTATATAAGCGTTATATGTATAGACACACACTGCAAGACAACCATTACACCTTACGAAGAGGTGGATCATTGAAAAACATAAAAACTATCAGATGTATTTATGTATATAACATATGTCAACACCATTATATGTATATTTCATGTATATATGGTTCGTACACTTCTGAAGAAGATATCGAATAAATGTGAATACCCGCTAGTGCGTCGACATTGACAGGATTCATAACTTCATAGAACTAATGCTTGACAACAATTTAAAAAAAGCTACATACATGAGAGTGCCTAGAGATATAACAGGAATTTTCCCAGAAACATAAAGTAAAATATCCGTTCCAGTCAAGTCATGTGGTTATGAGATGGGTAGTTAAAAATTAGTCTGGTGAAATTGGATTTTTGTCATCTGGATGGTGGGTCAGTGGTAGAGTAGTAGAGTACTCGCCTCACAAACGATAGGCGGAAGGTGTCGCAGAATTGCCTTGGTTCTAACCCTACTCAGGTAGGAAACTGAAATGGTATATATCCTAATACCAGCACGTCGTCAATTGCAGGGTTCATAGAACTAATGTTTGACGATACTACTACCCGTTGCGTGTGTCAAAATGCTGTTGTTTGTTTTGAAACTAATTTGACTGAAAGTTAATGCTGCCTAAGGCACCACCAGCTTCAAGTTAAATTGGTTTCAAATTAGTCAACAGCCTATGTATATCATGACTGTAAAAGTGAGACACTGGGTTAAACTTAGATAGGTAACGCGCGATAATTCACCTTTCCAGAGTATCCATCTATCATCTGAACTTGTCTGACGTCATAATCAGCTCCGCACGAGTATGATGACGTCACAATCATTGCGTCACAAAGGGTTCACTATCGACCATCACCAAATCTCAAATACTCCGACACGTTGTATGAATTGTATGTCTTTGTAATTCTTTGCTATTTAATAGGCAGCAACAGCGCCCAGTCAAATTGGTTTCAAAATATTCAACAGCTTAAATGTGTAGTTTTTTGGAAATTGATAGTCAGGGTGTTCAGAGATCGATCGATCCCAACACGAGCGAGGTGTGGGTGGAGCTTAGCTAGAGATGAGCGGGGCATAGCTAAAACCGGAAAGGTCCATTGCTTTTGTTTTGGGGACCCCTTATTTTTCGGAGACCATGGGCTGCAGCTCTGATAATCACTGCCTGTCCCGGCTCTGCATATAAAACATTAACACTTTGATGCTGAGATGTCAAATACGAAAACTCCAACCCCCATGAGGTTTCAACTAGTGTCCTAATAACGCGTGTATGTTACTGGGCCGGTAAGTGAGTTGTACACCGCTCGGTATCTGATAGTAGGCCTACCGCGTGTACCGTCCCAGTAACATGCGTAATTAGGGGTGAGGGGGGGTGTGAGATATCGAGTGCATATCTGCACGTGATATGTTATTGTTAAATTCCCAGATAACACAGCGTACTGGGCCGATGCTGGGCCGATACCCAGTTGATACATTCGGTATCGGTCCTGTATCAGATCGGCATCAGCCCAGTAAACTGCGTTATCAGGGTTAGCTCCAAAATACTCAACGACTTACCTGCATCAGCTACCTTGAAATAGATGTTATGCGAATTCAGGGTTCGAACGCTTAAGCGGATGTTCGAATACATAATAAAGCCTGATTATAGTACGAAAATTCATGTTAGTCTCATTATCTTGACCAAGTTTTAAACCGAATAATATAAAATACACATGTGACATGGCGACTGAATGAAAACGGTGGGTTAAACAGGGATACAAATATATCATACAGTAAAATGCACATATTTAAGTTACATCTCAAGTTAGTTATTGCCATGGCTAGAGCAAATCCCCAGATTGATAACATTTGTTTTATTGTGCCATGGGGTATCCTTAATGCTTCTAAATAAATGTCTTGTTTTCTTCATGAAATCCTCACATGGCCCTATTTCAAGCATATTAAGGGGATGATAAACATAATAACGACCCTGAGGCAAATCTGTGTACGTGTTTGGAGACACGGTGCGTGAATTCTACCTCGTATAAATTGGCTGTACTCTGCATTTGTGGCTGCTTCTTACACAACCACTGTCAGATAAGTTGAACAGATTAAATCTAGGTAAGAAATTATTCTGTTCCAAGAACGTAATTCCTTGTTATTATTATTATTATTATTATTATTATTATTATTATTATTACTATTATTATTATTATTATCGTCGTCGTTGTCGTCGTCGCCGCCGCCACCGCCGCCGCCGTTGTCGTCGTCGTCGTCGTCATCAGTCATAACTAATCATGCACAATATTCCTTGATTTGTAGCGTGCGACCGATAACAACCAAGTAACCGTGCAAGGACTAAATATACGCATACAATTTCCTCCGCAGATGTCTCGAGGGATTCCCACTTGCGGCTCAGGAGATGATGACTTTCGAGGATTTACCACTGGAACTACTGGGCCAGTCGTTCCAGTGATACATTTCGGACACGGTCTTCTCTGCCTTTGCAGTGGTTTTGGGGAATGCCCATTTGCAGGCCAAGAGATACTTCTTCAGAATTGTATCACTGGATTGATTGGCTCGATAACCCAGCCAGCCCAGTGGTAAATTTTCAATACTAGTTTTCTTTGGCTCAGCAAATTGATATTAAATGTGCACATAATTTGATTTCTTGTCCAGATTTAGCTATAAACCGGTTAATATTTCAGATATTGAGAGTGTTTTGTCGTGAATCCATGATGAACATCTTACAGCTGCTACTGTTGCTGCTGGTCACGGTGTCGGCGCCTTCAGGTAAGTCTTCCATGCACTTGTCTATGGTCCGAATTGATTGTAATCGCGCGTACGTGCGTGTGAGCATCCGCGCGCGTGCGTACATGCGTGCATGCGTCAGTGCGCAACAGTCGGCCGACTCAACAAACTAGAATGAACCCGTGCCAGACTCTAGATTTCATAGATCGAAAATACGAAAACATATTTATGTTCTGACTAGGGTCGATGACTTAAGGTGATATGATACTATGATACGAACGATACGAACGAAGCGAAGATTTTGTATTTCAATTAACCGTGTGCGATTCAATACCATAATATGATAGCTAGCAACAACAATCAGAAATTCCGCTCCTGATTCTATATTAATGTTTTACCAGAGGTTATTTTGGTACATTAAAAATTAAATCCGTATCTTACTTGCTCATGATCTAAGGCCGTGTTCTCATTAGAGAGGTAATAGGGAATAACGTCATACTGAGGTATGGCGTTATTCCGGATTAAGTATCTAGTGAGAACACGGCCTTAGGCCTCTTTCGCATTGTTTAACGGTGACGTGCACTATGTAGGTTAAGGCCGTGTTCTCACTAGAGAGTTAATCGGGAATAACGTCATACTTTACTATGGCGGTACGCCGGTTAAGTCTCTAGCAAGAACACGGTCTTATAAGTAAGTTATTATTCACAATACTCCTTAGGCCCTTGAGTGTACATTATACAACATACATGCTTGGCGGATATCTTAGATTAACTTAAATTAAACTAAATAAGTGTTAAAATTATATGAGTACAAATATAAAATTTCTCCTCACAGAATCAGTACATTCCTTGTATTTCAATGACAAAATGAAACTATGCTGTGCACGACTGTGCAGATAATGGAGAGCTCCGATCAATCACTCAGGTATTTGACGTCATAAAAAAATCAAAATGACGTAATGTTCTGTCGTTAAAGGGGAACACAAGAAGGGTTATCATCGTTTGCATAAAACACGCAGTTCTATTGTAGAGCCCACATTTAAGCTACTGTATAAAGCTTTCCCCCGACATTTGTATATAAATCCGAGTAAAATGGTGTTAAAAAACGCTATGTTGCTATAATTTTCTGCGAGTTAATTAAACCTATGACGTCATAGCTTGAATCCCATCCGACAAGAACCATAATAACGGCAGTCTGAAGACAGGAGTGCATGCATTTGGATGGTGATATCTCTATCGGTGATAATGCTATCCACATCATTTATATATGTACAGATTGAAGAGATTAAGACGTGTCTCACACTATCGCAAATTTATGGAATGTATTTGTTATTTTCACACATTAATTGCCGAACCTTAAGATGGCCATTTTCTATGAAGATACCTGCCAATTACATTAACATTACAAAATCTCAGGAAGTGTTGAGGCTAGTATGAAAACATAAGTACCTAAAGATGGACGGGATGTATGTACACACTATTTAAACTCTCATATTAATAGATGAAACTGTAATAACATTATCTGCCATAGCCCCAGTGAGAGCGTTGATTCAATAGTGGCAATTATATTGAATTGCCTATACTATCGCGTCATTCATTTATCTTAAGATCAAAACTTCATGCCAAAATTGGCACCATCATAGAAATCAGACAAAGGACTGTTAGTATGTATTATATATTCCTAAAACCGCTGAAGAGAATCGATAGCGTTTGATGACAGCGAGAAAAACGTTCAACTTATGACGTCATACACCTTCATCCGGGAATAGAAATGTAACCCATGTACCACATATTTAAATAACGAAGATATATATTTCTAATTTGAGCACAGATCTTACAAGTATATTTTTGAAAACGTTACGGTCTGTAGATTCATTTTATACACAGTAGTATAGAGGGTCTGGTGATTCCCTTTAATATACGAATTGCATGTCTTTGGCGAATCTACAATTTACTAAACTTTATGTTAAGTATTTTGAGATTAACTTGACCGGGCGCCGTTACTGCCTACGCAGCAACGGCGCTCAGTCAACTTATTCCCGAAATGCTCACCAGCTCATCTGTGTAGTTACCGTGAAATTAGATTCTAGGAATTCAAGTTAACATCTATTCCAACACGTCCTATTTACATCATATTTACCACCTTACAGAAAAAATTTATTATTACGAGCTAAGCTTGGGCATATCGTCCAATACTGATCTAAACGTCAAGTGCATTCATACAAGTATTGCTATAGAGGGATCTCATCTGGTACTCAAAATATCTGACATCGTAATCAATTACGTCACATGCTCGATGGCGTCATAATCAGATTGACGTAAACGTGGAATATATTGATTCTAGAAATTCCTGTTTCACAGAGTTGGATCGATTTCAACATGCCTACAAAATGAAAAACGTTTAGCTATGCCCCGCCCATCACTAGCTAAGCTCCACCTACACCTCGCCGTGTTGGGATTGATCGATCCCTGAATGCTCTAACTATCAATTTCCTGAAAATTATACAGGTAAGCTGTTGAATATTTTGTAACTAATTTGACTGGGTGCTGTTGCTACTTATGGCAGCAACAGCGCCCAGTTAAATTAGTTTCAAAATATCCAACAGAATATTTATTAAATAGTAAAGACATACAATTCGTACAACAACGCATAGTCTGTCTTCAAATATGCGTTCGTGCCGTACCAATCTACGTCATGCATTACGTCGTAATGACGTCATTCATTATGATGTCATTCTACACGTCACGTGGTTGATTATGATGTCATGTGATGGATGGATAAAGTGGAAAGGTCTATTCACAGTGATAATTCTTGTTTGGTATCATAACACCTTTAGACATCTCCTTAAATTTCAGTGGTTCTTGGCGTCGCTTTAGGAGAGGCATGTACAAATTCAAATGAATGCAACACGAACGCCGAACCTAACGCACATTGCCCTTCCACGAATGTGCCAAGGATATGTGTATGCAAGCATGGGTATACTAAACACAACGGTATATGCACATTAGGTAAGCCATGATACAGAGTTAATATATTTTAAAGTGTCGTCATTGTTGTTGTTGTTGTTGTTGTTTCTGGTCTCTGCTGCTTTTGTTGTTGTTGTTGTCGGTGCCGTTTTCTTCTTCTTGCCGTTGCCATTAGTAGACGTGCAGTTCACTGGCCGCCCATCTGATTTTTGGAGAGTGGGTCACGTAACCTGTGCCGCCACCCCCCATTATCATATTAGGCCACGCCCCCTTTTCCACCGCCAACAAGTACTCGGTTCTGATGCTGTTTACGTGATCACATGATTTCGGGCAAGGTATTGGTGGCGTGTCCTAATATGGAAATGAGATGACGTCACAGGTCAGGTGTCTCGTTCTTGACAAAGCAGATTTGCGGCCAGTGCTCCACAACCTTTTGGGATGCAGATTTATTGATGATTCACACGTGTAAAGAGGCTTGAAGTGGATTGGACCAGCTCTCAACCAACCGGAATTGTGCCTATATCGCCGCAGTCATTCTGTATGTTGACCTATTGACCTATTCTGGGGATTGGCAGAGGTAAAGACTCATGAAATGGAGGGGCTTAAGGGTGGGGATGTGGGTGGGGGATACATAGATCTATTGTCCCTGAATGAAAAGATAATGGGAAATGGGGAGAGTTACGAATGTAAGTGTATTGTTCCTGGGTGAAGATGGCACCTAGCTCTAAAAGCCTTAACATTCAATCCGTATGTATTTAAGCGATTCTTCAATACATAGATCTATTGTTCCTGGCTGAAGAGACAACGGTCGGTCGATACGAACACAGAGGGGAGTGGGAGAATTGGCGGTGTTGAATGCGGATGAGTTATAAGGTGTTCGGACCTGTTCGTTCCTGGCTGACCAGACAATGGTACAGTCGAACTAAATGCAGGCGGTGGGGTTCAGAAGGACTGGTGGTGTGGAATGCAATAAATCAACTATAGTATTATGTAAGCAAAACAAGCGTGATTGTAAGGTATAGTAACTTTACTAAAACTACTGATGATATAGAATGATACACGGTTTGAATAACGGTGTGCACAGTACGAGAGCGGGGCCAGAGCTGCCCTTTGATACAGAGTATTAGATATAGTGAAGCGGGTGAGAGCGCATTTGCTTGAGAATGTGCTATAAAAGAGTCCGGGCAGCAGCCATCAGATTCAGATAAACATTAATTGCTCTAATAGGGCTACGAGCTCACATCAATACACTACTCTCCCCTCTTTTGAATAATTGTCTACAGTAACAAATTATGCAGTTATATTGCAGATATTCTATTGAACTGATATATGACAGATATATTCGCAATTACAAAGGGTAAATTTAAACAAATTTACTGGGGATACGTTGACTACACAGTACCCCTAGCCAATCAAGGGAAGTATTATGTCCCTATCTGCATTGATTGACCCATAATAAAGGTATATAAGATAACGGTAGGTAATATTCCATTGATTGCAAATTTGGTGTATAATATTCCGTTATGAGGTCAACACGTAATAGCGAGTAACATACGTGGTCCGGGTGGAATTATTATGCCTGATAGCAGGCCTATTGCAGACGGTTTATTATTCGTTGATTGGTTTGTGTAAACGGAGACGAAACAGCTGAAAATCTGTGTCAGTTTTACTCCAAATTCCTGAAATGCTCGCTTCTTTTAATATTTTCATGATGTCATCGTTTTGAGTAGCTTCTCGGATTTTATTCAAGGCCATGGCTGTTGGAGTGGCTTTCGACAGACGAAATTAATATATTCATTAGCGATGTGTCTGTGATGACAATGGATGGTGTGATAGGTAATCTGCAAGATTTTCAGCACCTGGTCGGTAAAACACTTTGAAGTCATAAGGTTGTAGTTACCAGCGATGGAAAAGAAGAAGATACGGTTGTAGTCGTAATTGCCATTGCTCGATTCTGACAGGTAGTTCCACTGTTGGTTTATTAAAAAGTGATTCCAGTTGTTTGTGATCTGTTATCAATTTGAAATTTGTTTCATAAAATAAAAATAGGGAAACGTTCACAAGCCCATATGATTGCCAAAGTGTCATGTTCTATCTGAGAGTATTGTTTCTCCACGTCGGTTAATGCACGGCTCGCTTACGCTACAATATCTGTTTGTTGTGCATAATCTGTCTGTGTAAGAAATGCACCGAGACCTACTACAGTAGCATCTACGATTATTTCGATTTCCTTTCCATGATCGTCGTACGAAATAACGAAATCGTTTGTGAGACTGTCTTTTGTCAATGACGATGATTGTCGAACAATAGCCATTGGAAAATTATCAACATTAGGCAAGGCTATTAGTCCAAGGTCAGTCACTGTCCTGTAACCTATAACGGTCCAGCACATTTGTCCACAACAAAGAATGTTCCTGCCAATATACATGACCGGATTCTACAGTGGCTTCAAGTTTTCCGATGATTCGCAAAGGGACATTTGATCCATAAACATATAGATGAATGTTTGTGTTGTGTAATTTCAGACGTTTGTTTCGCTTGGCAAGGATTGCATACTGTCCGGCATCTATTAGGTGTACTGATGCACCACTGTCTATACGTATAGGTATTTGGACACCAGCTACTGTGATGCTAGCCTTAGGCTGTTTACCATTGACAGATCGTACATAGTTATCACGAGATTTATTTCCCCTAACTACAAATGTAAATTCGTCATCAGAAGTTGAACTTTCTTCACTGGTGGTTTGTTCGTGTATTGTGCGCACCGTTCTGTTTTGACCCGATCTGGTCGTTAATGGTTGTTTTCCTGACCTGCAAACTTTCTGAAAGTGATTCCTTTTCGAACATTTATGATATGTTTAACCAAACGCTGGACACGCCATTTGGTTCTCGTGAGCCCACTCTCCTCCGCAACTGAAACAGGAACGTGATTTAGCAGTTTTATTCCGCATTGAGTTCCGCTGCTCTCGGGTTGCTGAGTATGTTATGGATGTCAGCGTGTTCAAGTGATTATCTTGAGACATCGAACACACTCGTGTGTCTCTGTAAAATGCTGGCTATCGATGTGGCCGTATCGCGCAACTGAGGCGATTAGAGGCACAATTTTCTAACGCCTGGTCTGCAATTGCCTCATGCGAAGTGGTTAATTCACACGTCAACGATAGAGTACGCAATCGCGTGGCAAACCAATCGACCGATTCACCTGGTTCTTGCTTGTTTGAACACGTAACTTTCATAACGAGCGATCATTTTCGGCAGGAAATATTCGTCCAGTTTGCCACAGGCAATTTTGTATGATTCTCCCGTGTCCGTTAAGCCCTGGAACACTTTCTGGACCGATTCACCGGAGAGGTGAAGCAATAACGCCCGTTCCTGCTTGTCGAATGGAGACAAAGCCGGTAAAACAAAGTTCATACACATAGCCATGGTGGATATTGTCCATTAATGGTTACCCGTGAACTTCAACCGTAAAAAATTCAGTAGAAATTAACATTAGCTACACTGAAATATGTTTTAATTAACTTGAACTCTTAATGGATCTTTGCATTTTTAGCTATGCCCCACCCATCACTAGCTAAGCTCCACCCACACCTAGCCGTGTTGGGATTGATCGATCCCCAAATGCCCTAGCTATCAATTTCCTGAAAACTACACCGGGAAGGTGTTGAATATTTTGTAACTAATTTGACATGGTGCTGTTGCTGCCCATGGCAGTAACAGCGCCCAGTCAAATTAGTTTCAAAATATTCAACAGTATATTTATTAAATAGTAAAAGCAAACAATGTGTACAACAACGCGAAGACCGTCTTCAAATATGCGTTCGTGACGTACTTATCGACGTCATTCATTATGATGTCATTGTACACATCACACAGTTCATTATGACGTCATATGATGGGTGGGTACTCTGGAAAGGTGAATTGCTCAGACACTAGATTTACAACACTTATCCGTCGTCGCCATTTATAATATTATGTAAGCAAAACAAGCGTTTTTGTATGGTAAATAAATTAGTAATAACATTGTTCACAAGCAATGACTTTTACTGTTGTGATAATCTAAATGTTATTTTTCTTTAAGACTAATACCTAATATAGCATTTAACAAATATGTAAATGAGTTAACCCGCTTCCAGATGTTACCATTAGTCTTTGATGTTACTTAGTCGTAGATGTGGATGCTGCCAACGGGCTAATTTTTACAGTGACTGTAGTCCAGTCAATCTAAGAAAGATTTTAGGTGTTCCACCCCCCCCCCCCCCCCCCCCCCCCCCACCCCACCCCCAAACTATCAAACATATTTATGTTATTGTTTTGTGTCAGAGTGTTCCGATGTCCAACCCTATGGAGCACAGTGTGAAGAGATATGCTTAAATCCGCCTTCGAATACTGTGCTGTGTGCATGCTTTCCTGGCTTCAAATTGATTGGTGATGTCTTCACGTGTATCGGTACGTATAAAACCAGAGTCAAATGAAGCCGATTTGGGTCACATGACTAAATAGTTGTGGGAGCTTCATATTATTATTACTACTACTACTACTACTACTACTACTACTACTATTACTACTACTACTACTACTACTACTACTACTACTACTACTACTACTACTACTACTACTACTACTACTACTACTACTACTACTACTACTACTACTACTACTACTACTACTACTATTACTACTACTACTACTACTACTACTACTACTACTACTACTACTACTACTACTAAAACTGCTGCTGTTCCCGCCCCCGCCGCCGCAGCTGCTGCCGCTGCCTCCACAGAGGAATATAAATCGGTTACATGTCCAAAAATGTTGCTGACTTTTGAAACAAATTTGAATTAAATATGTCACGTGCTATGTGAGGTCGCCAGAACTTATGGCAGTGCAACAAGTGCATTTATTCATGGCAAGCGATCTGTGTCCGCCATTTTGAAATTTACGCAAATATCGCACTAACCATCTGAACCGAGGTCGGGTGCTCGGTTGACTATAGTTAACAAGCTAGTTAACTATTTGAGGTTCGACTGGAAATCAAGTTATATGCTTTGAATACTGAATTCCCAGAATCCACTGTCAAGGTAACCATACAGGTAAGCTGTTGAGTATTACGCATCTAATTTGACATGAACCACAGGCAGCAACAACTTCCCAGTCAAATTAGTTGCAAATTATTCAACAATGCAATTATTAAATTATGAAGGATATTTGTTGTTTGGCTTTTCTGATTTAAAGAGTTAAATACACGAGCATTGCCTCGTAGACTAATCTATGAAATAGTTAACCACTCGCGTGCCAATGGCTGCTAAATCGGCCTCCGCAAGGACTTTCAAGAATGTCTATGTGAAGGCTATTTTAGAAATTGACCACTGGAATCAATTAATGTCTTGATAACCAGTTATTCTAGTGGAAAATTTTCAGAAAATAGTTTTCTCTTCGCCTGCAAAAGGAAACAGGCTATGCAAAAACTTAGCATCGTAACATCATTTGTTCATTAACCCTGGCTTTCATGGCAGGCCAGACAAAAAAACTGCACCCGTGGAGGAACTAAAAAATCGATATTTGCAGGCAAGTGACAGATATTTTTGCAAATCTAAGTACAAAAATGACAACATTCTTCTAAGTTCTTTACCTTTAACCCTTTCATGACGAATGCCCATTTGCAGCCCAAGTGAAGACTACTTTTTAAAACAACCGAGCCAGTCATTCCAGTGGTAAATTTTCAAAAATAATCGCTTGTCCTGCAAGTGGACATTCAATAACGAAATATTCGGATTTTCTTGACCAAATTTCGTCATTAAAGTGTGAAAGGGTTTCGATTGATATGAGTAGCGTTGTGATCGCTTTGAGTCGCCGGTGACACAAGAGGGGTTAATGTATCTATATTTGCTTGTATCAATATTATGAAGAGGGTAAAATTGTCTGTAGAAATCGAAAATCCATCTCTTATAAAAAAAAATTTACTTGGAGATTTTCCCACAATTTGCTCATGAAGTAAGGTATTGTGGAACTGGCGGTAACTGGCGGTATCCCGCAATCCTGCAATTCACGTTTGCAGCTGCCAGGCTAGCTGATTACTGCCGTTTCTATGGATGCCCAGCAGTCGTACCTTGGAACCTGAAACGTGAGCACCTGCCAGCGGTTCCCTGTACGATTCGAGACCCCCTGTTGGTTAGTACCCCTATAATGTACTAGTAGTAGTCCTACAAATGGTTCCAGGAGTACTTTGGCCCTAAATTAAATTTAACAATTTTTTTTCAAAATTATTTTTAACGGTTTTGCTGCTTAAATCTCGAGAAGGATGTGGGCTACTAGAGTATTACCCGAATGGTGCAAATTGTCCTCCATTTTGAACTTCTGATAACAGCGAAAATTAGATCACATTTTTATCATTTCCTGGTAGGTAAGACTATATTTTAAAGATTTTAAATCAAATTAACCTGATTTTAATTCCATTTTTAATTATTGATCTATTTTCGTGGTATTTGGTTTAAGAGTTTCCAATTATTTGGCACCCGTCAGTCCTCCAAGTTGTATATCTATTTTCGCGGTATATTTATATGCCATTGCAGGCTATGTCTTGATTCTAACCCCTCCCATAGCTTTACTATGGGATTCCGGATTGCCACGAAATCTGGTGTAAACACTACAATTTTAAATTACTATAATGTTTTCAATGCTACAACATTTTAATAAGCAAGGCTACGATGGTGTTTTTTCGCCATACGAAGAAAGTGGTAAAATTAAATAAAAGAAATAAATGCGAGTTACGACTTTTCGTGATGGTTGAGAATAAGGATATAGCCCCATTGCAATCTGTAACTGTAACAATTCTGATCATTCTCAAGAAATCCAGCAATTTATCTATCAGTTGAATGCTTTCACCGTTCCCTATGTAGTGAGCGAATCTACACATGTCTAATTTCATCAATTTCGTGTGCTGAACATTCAAGAATCATTATCAAGGCTATTTATTTATTATATTTATTACAGCTACTGTGAACATGTACCACCGTGATATTACTTATTATTCTTGGCATTATTTTAGAGAATACTTCACTCTCTTCATTTAAAAAATGGTGGAGGTGGTGTCGGTGGTGGTGGTGGATAGTGATGTTCATTGCATTAACCTTTTTCCGATGACCAAGTATTCCCTTCTAGTATGGTATGGTATACCAGGATTGGTAGGGCTGCTCTCATCTCATTCAGAACAGATGTTGAAATTTACAGGTATTCACAAATATCATCATTATAATGTCAGTAATCATCAGCATGTTGTTTAATTCGCATCAGAATGAATTCCTATGTAAGTGTATAAGTCTTTTACCAGTCAGACCTGTTGCATGACCAAGATTGCTAAGTGGTTAAGAAGGCTTTTATGTTTACTTTGTCTTGGCACAATAGATCTTGTGCATATATATGTTCTTATCAGGTGGGAAGAAATTGGGATAATCGTGGTTATGCTCAAACTATACATGTAAGCTATTGACTATTTTGGAACTAATTTGACTGGGCGCTGTTGATGCCTATGGCAGCAACAGTGTCCAGTCGAATTAGTTTTAAAATATTCAATAACATGTTTATTAAATAGTAGAGACATACAATTCGTCCAACGTGTCGGACTATTAAGAGTTAAAGATGGGCCAAATAGAATCATTTATGACGTAATGATTATGACATCCTCATATATACCACTTAGCTGATTATGACGTCATATGACGTCAACTGATAGATGGATACTCTGGAAAGGTTAATTGGGTTTGACAATGCCTTTATCTGTCTGGGGCCATTACACATAGAGCTAGCCGACCTCGATCCCGTTGGTCACAGAATAGAGAAGAGCAAACTGTGGCTACTGATCAGTATATATATATATATATATATATATATATATATATATAACTATAGCCTCCTTTGAACAGTCGGTCTCAGCCAGAAACTGCTAGATGATCACAAGATCCGCTTGTGAGGAGTACAATAGTTGGCAACTCGTCGGTGGGTCTCCACGCCCATGAAGCCGTCCCAAGTAAAGAAGGATAACGAGGATATACACACGTTAATTGAAAGAATAGAGCACACTATGATTCCCTTTCGCAAAAGAGCAAACGAGAGCCCTACTATCTTACAACAGATGTGAAGTTAGCAGACGAAGTCAGGAAAAACCTTTTGGGATGCCTTCAGAGAGGGAAGTCATGGCATTATGAGTTCCTCGCTGTTTGGCTTCTAGATGCACCATCCTTTGAAAAACCAGCACCCAGAAGGAAACTGAGGACGTTTGCATTAACCACGAACAAGAACAACATTGAGAAGAAGGATCTGAAAGTAATTGAATTACAAGGTACTAGATCTCTGTTTGGATGGCTCCTCTACCTTAATGCTATTATGAGAATTTAATAGGAGATGGGCATCACGTATCCTTTGAAACATGTGCATCTCTCTCTCTCTCTCTCGCTCTCTCTCTCTCGCTCTTTCTCTCTCTCTCTCTCTCTCTCTCTCTCTCTCTCTCTCACTCTCTCTCTCTCTCTCTCTCTCTCTCTCTCTGCATCTCTCTCTCTCTCTCTCTCTCTCTCTCTCTCTCTCTCTCCCTCTCTCTTTCATATATCAAGATGAGAGCTTGATCAAGACTGACTAGGCAAATATGTTACATATGCTTCAGGGAGCGGTGCTCTAGAAAGTATCAACCACATGATTTAATAATACCAGGTTCTTTCTGCACATCATCCAAATGTCCAGCTCAGCCATATAGCAAGATTGAAAAATATATCCTGCACAAGTTGTGAATCCCTGTAGCACGTCTCCTAACACCAACATTCAAAACCGAGCTCGAAGAAACAAGATACTGTGAACAAACTGTGGCATCGCCCTATAGGAATGCATCACACCATAGCCTATGTTTAGTGCAACCTGAAAGACACGATTGGTTCGTTATGGATGGATATTACAAGATCAAATGGTATGAACGTGGCGAGGTGCAACAAGGTACTATATGCCAGATTCTGGAAAAGGGTATTGATTTGACCTACATAGATGATGATGATGATGATGATGATGATGATGATGATGATGATGATGATGATGATGATGATGATGATGATCAAATAACACATGAGGGAAAATGGTATGGGTCATACGAACCAGATGCTGAGACAGAGTTATGAATTGTGTGGTGGCGAGTAGAGGCAACCTGTGTAACACTGTAAACTGTGTAATCGTGTACTCAACCACACGTTGTTATTTTAACATCCATTTAATCGTTCATCGTTGCAGTTTGTTACTGACAATAACGTCACTCTATGATATATATATATATCCTTTATGTGTGATCAACTTTGAAGTTAAATATGATACTTCACCTTTCATCAAGTTATATGTAATTAGAACAGACCATATCAAGATAATCCTACTGGTATTGCTGGACATGTCAAATTTAGATATTCATTACCTTGTATGTCATTGCTGAACACAGTAAATCAGTAGCTATCTGAGTGACATGTTGTTATTTCTTCAATTTGTGAATGCCTAGTTTAATATAGTGGATTGTGACATAAGTTATCCATACTTGACAGTTATATATTAGTTTTATTAAACAAAATGCCTGTGGGTTTTATTTTGAAACGTGCATCTGGACAATATGGGCATCGCTGTAGATAACTTTCATTGGTATACAATTATCTACCTTGTTCCCCGGACACATATAGATTGTATCAGTCTACCGCAACTGGTACTACCGCTACTGCACCGACTACTGTTACTTCTACTATGTCTGCTGTTACTATACTATAATGTAATGGCCAGTTTAATGCATATAATTACTCCCAATTTTTCAATAATACATATCAGAGAGAGAGAGAGAGAGAGAGAGAGAGAGAGCGAGAGAGAGAGAGAGGGAGGGAGGGAGGGAGGGAGGAGGGAGGGAGAGAGAGAGATGCACATGTTTCATGCACATGAAGGAGGGAGGGTGGGAGAGGGGAGGGGGGGAGGGAGAGATGGGTCGATAGGGAAAGAGATAGGGGAGGAAGGAGTGAGTGAGTGAGTGAGTGGGTGAGTGAGTGTGTGAGAGAGAGAACGATAGAGAGAGAGAGAGAGAGAGAGAGAGAGAGAGAGAGAGAGAGAGAGAGAGAGAGGGCGAGAGGGAGGGAGGGAGAGAGAGAGAGAGAGAGAGAGAGAGAGAGAGAGATAGAGAGAGAGAGAGAAAGAGAGAGAGAAAGAGAGAGAGAAAGAGAGAGAGCGGTGGGGAGAGTGGGCAGAGAGTAGAGAGAGAAAGAGAGAGAGAGAGGGGGGGGGGAGGGAGGGTGGGAGAGAGGGAGGGTGAGGAAAGGAGGGGGGAAGGAAGGGAGAGAGGCGTCTATACGGGGAGAGAGATAGGGGAGGAAGAAGTGAGAGAGAGAGAGAGAGAGAGAGAGAGAGAGCGTAGCGAGAGAAAGGGAGAATGAGCGAGAGAGAGAGAGGTGAGTGAGCGAGGAAGAGCGCGCGCACCTGCGTGCGTGCGTGCGTGCGTGCGTGAGTGAGTGCGTGAGGGAGGGAGGGAGGGGGGATGGAGGGAGCGATGGGGGGGGGGGGGGGGCAGGCGGGCGAGTTAACCCTTTAACCCTTTGCACGCTGTATTTCCAGAATATCAAATTCAAGTTAACTATGTAAGTACTGGTACGCTAGTGAATACTTTAAAGTTAATATGACAGGAATTTGTTGCAGTCATTCAAAATCCTCAAAAGAATGGGTATTGCGTTGTATATGTTCATTTGGATTTGACTTGAAGCACAAGTACAGTGCATGTCATAAATAATATTAACATGTTGCAACACAAAACAGAAACATGTTAGTTAGCAAAACATTGTCTGCTTAATATTTTAAACATTTAGATTTTCTCCACAAATGCCTTATTATTATAGGCTAAATGGACAATGCATCTATCCAATAGCATTTGACGTCCTCTGCGCTCTAAATATATGCGTTTAGTCGGCCGCGTGAACTATACACCTGTGCAAAAGTTAAGCACCACCCTATTTTTACGCACATGCGAGGGTATATTCATGTGCTATGAAGAAAGCAATAGCATAAACATTTATGTACCCATTCATCTTAGTGCAAGAGGTAATAATGCAACTAGAGGAATGCTGATTATGATGGTGGGGAAACACTGTATGTTTTTGTTTGAACTTGAAAACGAGGCCTGAATATGGTTACGTTGACACAACTGACAACTATTGCCCTACAGTTGACACACGTGGCTAGATTGTCATTAATGGTGTCTGAAAACGAAGTTTAACATCTGTGCACGAGTTGAGACTGTCATTATTAATACCGGGTATATCCACCTTGTGCATGGATGACGGCCTGGACACGACATCTCATGCTGGTCACCAACCGACTGATACGCCATTGTGGTATTCGTTGCCATTCAAGATGGAGTGCGTCTGTTAATTCCTGTACGTTCTGCACAGGAGGATCCCTCCTTCTCACCATGTTTCCCAGAATGTCCCAGATATGCTCAATAGGGTTCATGTCCGGGCTCCTTGCTGGCCATGGTAGGGTTTCGATGGCATTCTGGCGGAGGTATTCATGCACAGCTCTAGCACGATGTGGTCGGGTGTTGTCATCCATGAATATAGGGTGGGTTCCAGGTGCATGATTTACAAAATGAGGGACCACAACTCTATCCAGTATGGAATCTTGATATCTTTGTCCATTTAGTGTTCCAGGTACAGTCAACAGATCCAGCTTACAATCAAATGAGATGCACCCCCATATCATAACGGAACCTCCACCAAATGGAACTTCTTCCATGATGTTACGTTGGTCGTACGCCGTGCGTCTGGACCTCCATACACGAGTTCGACCATCTGTGGCATGAAGCAGGAACCGACTTTCATCGGACCAGTGTACCCGTCTCCAGGATCTCATGTTCCAGTGTCTTCTTTCGTTGCATCACCTCAGACGCTCCTCTTTGTGGTGTGCAGTGAGGAGAGGACGTCTGACAGGTCTCCTAGCTTTCATGCCAGCAGCATACAGTCTCCTTTTGACGGTAGACATTGACACTCTATTGCGCGTTTCCCATTGCTGGCTGAGCACTCTGCTGTTGCTGAATGGAGATCTCCTAACAAGGCGTACTAGGGCTCGATCATCACGGGCAGTAGTCTTCTTCGGTCTTCCAGATCTAGGCCTGTCCTTCACCTCGTTAGTTTGCCCATGTTTTGCAATCAAACGACTGATTACAGTATGGTTAATGTTCAGCTGTCTGCCAATCTCTCTGCATGACATACCAGTGGTATGCATGCCTATGATTTGCCATTTCACACGATCACTTAACCTTCGTCTTGCCATAGCGGTTCACAATCAAGAGCTAATTCTCTCTGTACAAATAAACCACGGTCATGAACACAAAATTCTTAATCTTGTCGCCTACATCTGTATGTAATGTTCTACACCTCAAACTGGACTTTTACATAACTGAACACGTGTGCTGTTTCCCGCCACGCACGGACATCAAGCGGCGTGAAGTCATGCATGCATGTGCATTTCGTACTTGGAATTATGTCAGCTAACGCAGGGACAAAAAGTATGGCAGCCTAGTTGTACCATCATGTTTCTACGTTCTATTGTTTTGCTGGTGCTTAACTTTTGCACAGGTGTATAGTTAGCTATAACGCGTGACTGACTGCCTATAGGGCGCCAATCTATCATTTTTCACAAATATGTTGAGGAAACTCTACTTACGCATAGCTGGCCACGCGATTTCGCCTTGAAAGTGGAGATTTGTAGGTCAGCTGAATTTATTCTCGTAAAATCTGCATGGAGTGCATAACCCCTTTTTCTACTGAATATACACGCATTCATTGAGAGGTGACCTAGATCTATGCCAGCAAATGGCGTAATAGCACGCCATTACACAAGTGAAAACCCGCTTAAAGGATAACTAATCTGAACTCTTGATGGCTATTCAGGTTATCTAAGATGGCAGTCAAACTATGTAGGTAATGTTAAGGTTTTCATCATGCTACTAAAGAAAGATACTCAGGCTTTAGTAGCTAAATGTTGATACATTTCTACAGCCTATTATGATGGCTGTCATGATTTACTTTTCAACCAATCAGAAAAATCCTAGTTTGCCTGCCTCGGGATATAGCTCAGTCATAAAGGCGCCAGCTATAGTTTGGCAGCGTGGTATAAAAGCAATTATACAGGTAAGCGGTTGAATATTTTGAAACTAATTTGACTGGAAATTGTTGTTGCCTATGGTACGGTACTGTGCCTAAAAATACTGATCCGATTTGGCTCAAATTCTAAAACAATGAAGGAATAGTAATAGAATTCCCAAACGTTGGCCGTGATAAAAGAACCCAGACCTGGATCGGATCAAATTCTGGATCTATGGATATCACGGAAACTGCTGGTATGATTTTGCTCAAATGTTAACAGAAAAAAAGGCGGGACAATCCACTAGGATTCCATAACTTTCGGGGGTGATCTGAAGAAATCCGGAAAATCAGAAAAATCTGAAGACTTTACTATGTGACAGAAACGGGGGTTGGAGTGGGGTGGCGGGGGTTGCCTAGTGTCTGCAATCTCTGATTGCTCTTGTATTATAACATAGAGGTGTTCCATATATAGCTGCTCAAAAGACTGGCCATCAGGGTGAGCTGGACAGATGGTTGTGCGTGACCTACGCTCTGGGCTCTGACTTAATGTGTACAAAATACCCCATTACTGCATCGTGGTTCAATTACTAAGGACAAACTACAGAATTATAAATATAAATTGATTATATTATCAGGATTGTAAAACATTAACCGTCATTCCGATGCACCTGTAGTAAATGATAGTATAGGATATCAGCTATTACCCGGGTATTGTTGTCACCCGCACCCCGACCCCACCCACCACCCCCACCTACTCCCACACTGAGTTGGCTGACCTAGCTTTACCGGTGCAGTATGCGTAACTAGCTTTTTGGTCACAAGGCTAAATTCCATCAACTGCTTCCAATAAAATGAGATCGTACAAATATTCCCCATAAATAATACGTGGCCATCCTCTCATGTCATCTTTCCATGTGTTTATTTTGCGTGCTTTTGGAATATTGATATTCAGCATAGAGACATCGCCACTGTAACAGTCTCTACGCGCGCCGTACTGGGTAGGCTACTAAACACAACGCTACGTGAGGCGCGAAAGCACTACACTTCGCTTCATTTTCACGCGTATAATGGCGGCGTGGCTATAACTGCCACCTAACTGCTGTAAGCGAAACTAAGGGGGATAACTGAAAAAACCCGCGTTGACGTCTTTGGTGGGAGGTGGAGGGTGGGGGAAGGAGGTGACGTCTATAGTGGGAAGAGAAGACAGGGTACACCCACCTCAATCCAGTAACGAAATCAAATTCGAAGGCATAGGGGTGAAGGTGGCCGCCCCTGGGGTTTTGTTAGATCATCATAGAACGACAGGTGTTGATTTTTAAAACAACATTAGGCATGGGCGTCGGAACTTGGTGAGGGATAGGCTGGCAGACATTGCTATTTAAGAATGTTATATTTAAGCACAACGTTTACTTCAGTACGTATTTGGACCGGTGAATTTATTATGAAAACAGCTTTAAATGACTTCTCAGTGTCTAACTTTGAGAATTTTCCTGAAACATGGCATTTATCCAATTCGGGATACCCCGCTCCCTCCCAGACCCTCCCTAATTCGCTCTCCCCAGACTTGAAATCATTCCGCCGCCCTTAAATAGATAGATATATCTTTATAGACCGCTTTGAAAATGTGTAGTTTTTCCAATGGAGTCTGTCTCCCTGGTTTAGAGGTGTGCCCTTGATAAAGATAATACTGAATTAAATGTGATTAACATCGAGATGTAGGTGTTGGGGGTCGTTCTCAAAATTCCGTCTATTTATGAGGAGACTGACAATTAATGGAATGGAATGTATGAGCCAGGCCGCACTCCACATTTACCTTTCGTTTCGTTTCTTGGTAGGTAATGAGGAGAGATGGTCTTGCTCAATGGCTATTGCGCAGGTCTTTAGAAGCGTCATCTTTGGGGTTCCCCACTGGAATGGCCGACCCGATAACCGGCCCGGATATTCCAGTGGTGAATATTAGGGGATAGCATTCTCTTGGCCTGCAGATGGACATTTCCCTCTGTAGGGGTCTTGACGAATGTCTATTTGCAGGCTAAGAGATGACTGACTATTCTTAAGGATTTTGCACTGGAATGACTGTCTCGATAACCGAGTCAGTCATTCCAGTGGCAGATTTTCAAGAGTGGGTTTCTCTTGGCCTGGAAATGGACATTCAATAAGTAAACATTTAAATTTTTTGAAGGAATTTAGTCATTAAATGGTTAATGGATAATGTACATCAATACCTTCAATTTCATGCAAGGTCGAAATATCCAAACACACACATTAGTGAGTTATTAACCGGATGTCAAAGTGATTATGTTTATTATTGCCCCATTGTCATTATACGATCTGATGCCCAATCAGAATTGCATTAATTACACCTTTATGTAAATGAACCTGTAAACTTCGCGCAATTTATATATTTACATTGATGTTTATATTATATATTATTTACAATGATTATATATTTACGTATACACGTATACATGTATGTGTGTACATATGCAAGTATTTATGTAAGTGAATATGTGTGTCTTGTGTATGCGTGCGTATGCGTGCGTATGCGCGCGTGGGTACGTGCGTGCGTGCGTGCGGGCGGGCGTGCGGGCGGGCGTGCGTGCGCGCGTGCGTGTGTGCGTGTGTGGGGTGGGTGTGTGAGGGTGTGCGTGCGTGCGTGCATGAGGGTGGGTGGGTGTGTGATGGTGTGTGTGTGCGTGCGCGTGCGTACGCGCGTGCGTGTGTGCGTGCGTGTGTGTACGTGTGCGTGCGTGCCCGTGTGTGTGTGTGCGTGTGCATGCACGTGTGTGTGAGTCTGAGCATACATATGTTTTCCTAGTTATCCGCCAATAATAATTGTACCACTGTACACTCAAGGACCGAAGGTCTATTGTGAAAATAAACTACTACTACTACCCTAAATCTAGGTTGCTTTCCCATCCCTTTACAGCAACAGCTTGAGTAGCTAAATGTTGGTACATTTCTAAAACCTATGGTGGCGGTCATGTCTTACTTTTCAACCAATCAGAAAAAAACCCTAGCGTGTCTGCCTCGGTCTATACGCTCAGTCTTAGCGGTGGCACATATAGTTTGATAATGTGATATAAAAGCAACCATACAAGTAAGCTGATGCATATTTTGAAACTAATTTGACCGGAAGTTGTTGCTGCCATAGGCAACATCAACTTCCAATCAGATTATCCCCAAAACATTCAACAAGATGATTTACATAATAAGGAATGTAATACATTGGCACTTACATGACAGCCTACTCTATCGTTTGAGCAGGCAAAATGTTGGTGATTACTGTTCAACGTTTACACCATATTACAAAGCAGATACGTATGCTACAGGTAATGGAATGTGACAGGATGTGAATGATGTGGAATCTATAAACTATGATCTATCAATACAATACAACATTTGAGATGAGATGAGATTAGCATCGCTTTAACAATGATAGCGATGGATGCTTGGGAAGATGGATAACTTGGGTGTATGATTGGGTGAGAAGATGGATGAATTAGTCCAGCGGTTTGATTTTTTTAATGCTAACAAGTGTTTGGAGAGTTTGATAGGGAGCGGTTTATTGTATATTGCAAACAATCCTTACGCTTTCTCGGTATTAGGGGTTTCTGTATAGAATCGTGGTATGAATTTCTGCCTTTGTCTATTGAATTTAGAGCATCAGAAAAGAACATGTATCTCATCTTCTATGCATTTGCATTCAGAACACAATCTTTCTGATCTGACAATACCTAGCCATCTTTTGGATTCAATCACTAGTTTGTGGTTAAGTTTTCGGAAATGACATAAGATAAGAGCTTCTCGGTACGGTAGGATTTTAAAATATTTCTCAAAAACTATATTCTCTTTGATCTGTCTATAGAATGTCAGACGTGACGATTGGTTTATGGTTGCTTTCCACTCATCGGTATATTGTCAGTTGTGCGAGGACTCTTTTTGTTTTGGTGATAACTTGTGCGGTGTTTATTTTCTCCTGGTAGAATAAGTCTGCCTAACCAGTTGTTTCTAGAATGAATTTGATAGTTTTAATCCATTTGATTTCAACATTTCGTTCTCTTGAGAATTCTAATGCTAGTTAGTACAGTGTTGAAGAAAATTTCCCATACCCAGCGTTTACTAACCCCGCACAGAACCTGACCATATTACATTTTATAGTTATATTGAGTGGCAGTCGGCCCAATTCGCCACATAGCATGGCATTTGGTGTAGATTTCTTATGGTGTAATGCATTTTTAAAGAATTTTGTTTGACACGTTTCTATCTGGCGGTCATTTTCGATTCCCTACACTTCCGAGGCATACAGTAAGATAGGTGTTATCATTGTGTCGAATAAATAATTGTGTAAGTCTATTGGGATGTCATGTTCTTTTATTTTACTTAGTAAAGAGAAAGTGGCATTGGTTGCCTGTGTAACGTTCCGAGTCCTACAGCTAACAAAGCTTCCGTTTTGTCTGAGACAGACACCTAAATAAATAAATTCATCCACAATTTCGAGTGCTCTCCAATTGTTGTGTTAACATGTAGTTTCCAGGCAGTGCAATAGTGGTAAAAGACATTTAAGGCGCTTTGCAATGCCGTAGGAGAATCCGCCATGAGTATTGTGTCGTCGGCATATAGCAGTATTGCAATGTAAAGAAATAGATTTAAGTAGAATTCTGCCTGTTGGGTTAATGAGCCAAGTTCTGTTAAATATTCTTCTAGATCGTTCAAAAAGATTGAAAATAAAAAGGGGGCTAAGTTTTCTCCTTGGCTTACACCAATGTTGTACAAGAAGTAGTCTGAGTCAATATTATTGTATGTGACGAACGACTTAATTGACTTGTACATACTATATATAACAGTAAGGCATTTTCCAGCTATATTAGTTTTAATAAGCTTATTCCAAAGGCCCTGTCTCCACACACTGTAGCAAATGCCTGTCTAAAGTCGATGAGGCAACAATAGAGTTTCTTCCTTTGCGCAAATAGCAGTTCTTTTATTAAATACAGCGAGAAAATATTATCTAGTGTGAACTTTCCTTTTCTAAAACCGTTTTGCGATTCTGAGATAATTTCATACTTTTCTGAATACTTATTTAGTCGTGTGTTTAATATCGAGGGGAACAGCTTTCCCATACAGCTAAGTAATGCTATTGGGCGATAATTTTCGGGTTCTGCTGGGTTTCCCTTATTTATATATATAGGGATTATTTTTCCTATTAACCACACTTCAGGCATACAACCGCTGTCTAAGATTAAGTTAAAGAGTTTCTCATAGATATGAATCATTAGGTCTACAGTAGCTTTAATATATTCATTACTTAATTGGTCAACTCCCCCTGCCTTCCCATGTGTCAAACGTTTAATTTCTTCGGCGATTTCGTTTTGCGTAATAGGTACATCGAGTTCTTTACAGTCGGGAATTTCAATTTCAGGGCTTATGTCGTCTGTTTCCGTAGATTCATTGACTGACTTATAGTATTCGAAGAGCTTATCTATCTCGATTCGTGCATCGTCAGTTTTCTTGTGTTTACTGTTAACTAACTTCCAGAATGTGTTGTGTACGTTTTATGTAGGTTGCGCAGCTTTGTGTGTAATTGTTGGCGCATGTCTTGTGAGTACCGCCTAACTGCTCGTTTGTACTGGTTGCTAGCCTCTTTAAATCTTTGATAGTTGTTTTCAGTTTTGTTAAGATTATATCCTTTACGCGTCGTGGTATTGTTGGCGTTTCTGGGGACATTCTTTGCCGAAACACGTTTGGTTATTAATTTAACATCTACCTTGGGAGGTGTTTTTCTTGCCGAATGTCTTTTGTGCACTTTTCAATAAACAGATCGCTTAGCATATTCATTATTACGTTGGTATCTTCCTGGTCAGCTAATTCTATCGGGCTTAATTTTCTCTTAACTTTCTTAAGCGTAGCAGATCTTACGTTTTGTACACGCATTTATTTTTTATGTGGACCCCAGTGGATTCGTTTGTTGCTGTTGGCCTGGTGTATATTATTATTATTATTATTATTATTATTATTATTATTATTATTATTATTTGTATTATTATTATTATTGTTGTTGTTGTTGTTGTTGCTGCTGCTGCTGCTGCTGCTGCTGCTGCTGCTGCTGCTGCTGCTGCTGCTGCTGCGGGATATACATATGTGAAGTGCGCAGGGTATGTCTGAAATTAGCATACCACAGTCGTATGCCACACATTCTTGTATTATTTCAACAAATGTCCTATTTGCTATCAGATAGTCTAATACAGTTCCATGTCTACAGGTCGCTTTGCCCATTGCCGGGTATTTACCTAGTCTGCCATTTATAATGAAAAAACGCAGAGATGTTTGCATAGCTGCAATAACTTTCGACCATTGCCGTTCAGTAGTGCTTGACATTGGCTGTGTCTTTCTAATGGGAACCCATTGAATGACAATTTTTGGAGTTCTTCATTTGCTCAACCGTCTGCTCTAGACTGTTGGATTGTAAACTTATCCTACATTTCATAATCACAATGTGATTCAGTTTTTGCATTAAAACTCCAACTAAGCAGATTAATTTATACTTACTGCTAAGAGTTAGATAATCCTGTTCAATTTTGTCAAACGCTTCGTTTGGGTCATATTTGGAGGATTATGGTGGTATATATACAATGCCTAGTAACATGTCTTTGTTATTAAAAACGATGCCCTTTTTATATGTATCCACATGACGAAATCATTATCTGGATCTGGATCTATGGTATGTATATATGTTGAAAGACTACTTTTGACCAATACACCTAGTCCACCAGAGGAGTCCGTCCCTTTTCTTAGTCTCACCAGCAAATCGTAGTTTGCTATAGACACGTGGTCGGCTTGATTTATTTTTAATTCGTTTAAACAGATAATATCATGTGCATTTACAAAACCGTGAAATTCTGGGAATTGGTTTTTTTCGATCTAATACCGCAAACATTTAGGCATGCAATATGCAATAAACTGGGCAAAGTATTCCTTATAGGGCCATTATATTGGTGGATATTTGGGTCGGCAAAGGTATTTACATCGAAGTGGAGGCTATTAGGAACATTTTCCGGGTACATAAACATTTCATTAGTTAAATTAACTGCAGCATCAGTAGTAGTTGCAGTAGCAACAGTTGAATCAGCACTAGCATTAGCAGCCATGGACCTTTCCATTTTTAGCTATGCCCCGCCCATCACTAGCTAAGCTCCACCCACACCTCGCCGCGTTTGGATTGATCGATCCCCGAATGCCCTAGCTATCAATTTCCTGAAAACTATACAGGGAAGCTGTTGAATGTTTTGTAACTAATTAGACTGGGTGCTGTTGCTGCCATAGGCAGCAACAGCGCCCAGTCAAATTAGTTTCAAAATATTCAACAGAATATTTATTAAATAGTAAAAGCAAACAATTTGTACAACAGCCCATAGACCGTCATCAAATATGCGTTCGTGGCGTACTTATCGACGTCATTCATGACGTCATTCATTATGATGTCATCGTACACATCCCGCATTTCATTATGACGTCATATGATGGGTGGGGTACTCTGGAAAGGTGAATTGTTTCAGCAGCAACCGCAGCAATAGCGGCATAATCAACAGCAGTAATAATATTAGTAGCAGCAGCAGTAGTAGTAGTAGTAGTAGTAGTAGTAGTAGCAGTAGCAGTAGTAGTAGTAGTAGTAGTAGTAGTAGTAGTAGTAGTAGTAGTAGTAGTAGCAGTAGCAGTAGTAGTAGTAGTAGTAGTAGTAGTAGTAGTAGTAGTAGTAGTAGTAGCAGTAGCAGTAGCAGTAGCAGTAGTAGTAGTAGTAGTAGTAGTAGTAGTAGTAGTAGTAGTAGTAACAACAGCAGCTGCAGTAGTGGGATTAGCAGTAGAAACAGGAGCATAGGTTGTGGTAGGAGCAGTAGCAGCAGCATTATTATCGGCAGTAATAATAGCCGTGGCACTGCTGGCAGTAGTAGTATCAGTAATAGTAATAGCATCAGTAGTAGTAGTAGTAGTAGTAGTAGTAGTAGTAGTAGTAGCAGTAGCAGTAGCAGTAGCAGTAGTAGTAGTAGTAGTAGTAGTAGTAGTAGTAGTAGTAGTAGTAGTAGTAGTAGTAGTAGTAGTAGTAGTAATAACATCAGTAGCAGTAGTAGCAGTAGTTTCAGTGCTGGTGGTAGCAGTGGTAGAGGTGGCGATAGTCAGAGTAGGTACGTTATGTACAATAGTTACGGTTATCATGTTTCTTGTTTATCTCAGCATGTGTACGTGCAATACTGTTGTTGTTGTTGTTGTTGTTGTTGTTGTTTTTTGGTGGTTGTGGTGGTGGTGGTGGTGGTGGTGGTGGTACTTCTGGAAAAAGATATATTTGTATTGCGTGGTTCACTTATCTGTGAGGTGAATAGCGGGTTTAGTCTCTCTAACCGCGCTGGGATAACTAGTCTGTCGTGACTCACACGTAAATTGACAAGTTCAGATATGTGCGTGAGTTCCAGTCGGTGATGGATATCCCCGCGGTCATCCTATGCATTCATCTGCGGCCGAATCATATCTTGATGGCGTGCAGTGGAATTATGAAACTGTCGCAAATGTGGCCATGCTTCGCCTGGGGGCTGCCAATTTCAATTTCAATTTTCTTTATTTCGATAAACTTCTTTTGAAGTATACGAATACAACAATAAACATTAAGTTTATTATTATTATTATTATTATTATTATTATTATTATTATTATTATTATTATTATTAGTATTATTATTGCAAAATGTTCAGCCTCCCTCACTGTTCACCCACGCACACGTATGGACACGTTGCCAGTTGATGTCTGAGGAGTTTCGATGCTGATTGTACATGTCTGGTCGTATCTCACCGTGCGCTACATTTGCTCGTGGATCGTATATTTGTCCGTCAATATAGAGCCGGTTGTACACGAGTTTGGCTGTCCGGTTTTGTTTTCGCGCTTGCATCATTGTATGAGCACTTTACGCTGTTCGCGTATCTCTAGTGGATATTGCTGCGCTATCCTGAATGGAGAACGGCGTAATTGTTCATAACCGGCAAAACGTCCTCGCTCGTGATCTTTATAATATGTAAATCTCGCGATTATTGGTCGATGCTGATCAGAATTAGGTTTTGCTCTGCCGAGATTTATAATTTTGTTTTCAGTGCCTCTGTAGCGTCGGCCGCTGATCGTGCGGTTGCTTCGGTCTCCACAACCCCGCGCTCAAGACCACACCCCCGTTGGTCCGTCTTCTGTATCGAACCACTAAATCTTTGCATGTGCATTTCTAAATTTTGTACTCTCTCCAGAGTATGAACAATTTTGTCTTGGGCACTGCTGACGTCATTTAATTTAGATGTCACCATTTGTAGTTGTCCAAGCACGTTATCAATAGCCACTTGCGCCATTGTCCTGGAGTGGGCACGTCTTGTACTGCCATGCGGTGCGCGACTTGACTACCAATGATGCTTGGGTCTCGCAACACATTTAGAAAAAAGTTTGTAGGTCTTAGCATTGGCATAGGTGTCGCACAAAAACCATATTCGCTAGGGCTAATGTTCGCCCACTGCGTCGGTGGTGGTGGTAGCGGCGAGATGGTTGGGATGGATGAGACTACACCGGTACATGACACTGTTTCGGTGGTAGATACCGTTGTCGTTGCGACCACATATGTCATTGGTATAAGATCGTTTGTCTGTCTTACTGAAGTAAACACTGCACCAGGCGAGTCGTTTAACGAGTAATTCATGTCCCCAAGCACCTGGCTTAGACTCTATTGTCGCTGTGTACTTCGGGAGTGATTGCTGGAGGCTGACCAGGTGTGTTGCTCGACCCCTCAGGTGAATTTTATTTGACTCTTTACGTTTCTTTAGGTCAGCAGATTGGTCAACCATAACGGCTAAGGGCATTTTGACCGCAAGCTATCGCTATGCAGGCATTACGTACGTGGACTGACTACAGTGTAAATGTATAATTAGCAATAAAGAACGCAATCACAGTGCGGTTGCTAAGCGAGTACTATACTAGTAACAGCTGACCAGTTGACCAGCTCTCACGGTTACATAGGAAAGCATATATTAAACTTGATTTTCAATTATTTAGCACCGCGATGTACTGTTATCAGCTTTTACAACTTTAAAACACTATTCTTATTCTTGTATTTACACTTCTTTTCTGAAAACTGATTACATAAATCTTATTATCAAAAGAAACACTCTGTTCAAATTAACATTAAGGCGTTCACTACCGCCTTTAAAAAAGTATTGTCCAGTGGGGCAAATTCCAAGGCTTTCTGTGTTTGTATGTCCCCTGGGGTCATCAGCCCATGCCCAAACATGGACCATCTTTGCTGGGTGACCTTGCCGGACAGCGGCGATGTATTACATATCTTGCATAGTACGTCATTGGAGATTATGCTGTCCAATGATGGTGCTTAGTTGTTTGCGGTGGCAGGCATCAAGTTTGTCTAGCGCTGCCTTTGGAGCTGCCCAGCTATTACAGTTATACAGCATCAAGGATACGCAGGTCGTGTTGTATAAACGTGGTCCTTTTGTCAAGGGCATCTTTGATCTACGAATCCATAGATTCCTGAAGGACAGGAAAGCTATGTTCCCTATGCAGTGAGTTCAGGATTTTACCTTTCCTCCACGGTTCACTGCCACGCAGTGGGTCGTCATTTTCTTTATATATATATATATATAAAGAAAATGACGCCCCACTGCGTGGCAGTGAACCGTGGAGGAAAGGTAAAATCCTGAACTCTCTGCTGTGTAGTACTGCAAGTTATGCTTTCTAGAAGAGCATTAACCCGTTAACACTTAAATTTGTTCAAGAAAATTTCAATTTTTTTTCTCATTCAAAATGTTCATTTGCAGACCAAGAGAAGACCTTTTTAAAAGAATTTACCACTGGTATAACTGGCTAGGTTATCAAGCCAGTCATTCCAGTGGTAAATTATCAAAAATAGTCTTCCCTTGGTCTGCAAATGGACATTCTCAAGGCCACTGCAGAGGCCGTTTTTGGCAGATTTGATGGTTAAAGGGTTTAAAATGTATGTCGCACATACCATACACTTGCGTCCATTAGGCGCCAAGATGTACTCATGGTAACATTCGCACCTATACGAGCCCTGAGTATCGACACAACCCTGATCACAATGATGAGTACAAAGTGCACACTCATCATCATCTGATAAAAAAAACCAGAAATCGTATAAGAAATCATCTCTTATATTGAAATATTAACTCTCAGAGCTTATCCTGAAATGCACTGATTTTCTGCTTATTGGAAATAACGGACGGGCGGATGGACGAACGGAGGGCCGGCAAGGCGAATGGAGGCCTAGGCGAACAGACGCCTAGTTCATGCATAGGGTTGAAACTAAGTTGACCGGTTGGTGTTGCTTCCTATGTTATCAACAGATTCATGTCAAATTAGTTTCAAAATATTTAGAAATTAGTAACAAAGACAGCTCTAGACACACTTAATGCCTGCCACCGCAAATAACTCCGCGCCATCACTAGACATCATGTCCAGATACTTATATTATTACTTCTATTTCTTCTTCATCAGATATCAATGAGTGTCAAGATGCTAATCTTAACAGCTGTGACCATATATGTACAAATACTGAAGGCTCTTACACTTGCGATTGCTTTCCTGGTTACACATCAGATGATGGGGGTAACACATGTACAGGTATGTATAACACATATTTATCAATGCTTTCCAGAAAACATAGCGTATTCAGCCCTGTGCCTATAAATCTGCAACTCGGCAAAACGATCCAGTTAAGTACAAACCCTTCTATTTCTTAATGTGTCAAACATATGCTCATTTAAATTATGACTAACCACACCCCAGACTAAGTATTATACAGGAAGAACTAAAAACTCGTTCGAAGAAATATACTTTCGACAAAAAACGCAAAATTGCATTTTGAAAAAGTGCCCCTCTTTGATCTCAACACGGTCAAAGTGTGGATGAAACTTAGCTAGAGAAGGGCGGGACGTGGTTAAAACTGAAATTCTCCACTTGATTGGAAGACATCTCTACCAAAGGCAGCATGCAATGGCTTCCAATCAAGTCCAAAAATGTTCAACATAATATTTCTTAAATCGTGTTCAAAAGTGTGTTAACTAACATGTATTTCTGTTTTTGTTGTGTGCACGTGTTAACTAATTAAAGCTTATTATATAACTTAACTTATTAGCTGTTCATGTGGATGAATAATATAATTAGGCCTATTTTCTTTCATCAGATGTTAACGAGTGCAATGCTAATAACGGTAACTGCCCGGCCGGCAGTATCTGTGTCGATATCCCACGCTCATTCTATTGTGTGTGCGCCGGCGGTTTCACCTGGGATAGTGGGACAAACACCTGCACGGGTAAGTCTAATACATAATACAGGCACCGTATCTGTCAATCAACTATCTGACGTCATAATCAGTAACGTCACTATTTAGCTGACGTCACAATCATAATGACGCATAGCTACTTCTCGAACATTGAAAAGCGCGTCACTCGTGTATGAATTGAGTGTTTGTAATGGATTTACAATTTAATAACTATTCTGTTGAATATTTTGAAAGTAATTTTACTGGGAACTGTTACTGTCTATGACAGCAACAGCCTCCAATCAAATAACTTTCAAAATATTCAACAGCTAACTTTCTGAAAATTCAGGTTTCTAAGTACGCTACATAAGTCGAATCCAACACGCGCAAAGAAGTGGGCGGAGC
This sequence comes from Chaetoderma sp. LZ-2023a, assembly GCA_034401795.1. Lineage (NCBI taxonomy): Eukaryota > Metazoa > Mollusca > Caudofoveata > Chaetodermatida > Chaetodermatidae > Chaetoderma > Chaetoderma sp. LZ-2023a. The sequence goes on from CM067361.1 coordinate 60,658,755, forward strand.
CTACCTAGCAAAGGGTGGGGCAAAGCTAGAAATTCGTTCCCTCCATTGTCAACGCTCATGTAAAACATAACTTGTTTAATTTACAAATGTATGTGTACTGCCTACTGTGTATCTATGAAGTTGGAATCTCGCCTTTGATTTATAGCTTGGAAAATTATCTCAGATTCTGGGAATAGATTTAAAAAAAACTGTATAACTTCTAACTGTCAGAATTTGTTCCTATTTTCCAACACAAGGCAACGCCAACTTATTACAAAGAAGTAATCAACGCTTTGTAATGACTGAGTGAACCGATTCGCCAAGATCAAAAAACTGTATAACTTGTCAGAATTTGTTTTAATAATCTTTATTCAGTAAAGCTGTCCCTTGCAGTACTCAAACAACAAGTAAATTACTCTCAGCCGCCATGATTAAACATATCACGGCAGCATTTGATCTAATGACTGACCAAATATCCCTCATTGTTGTTCTCACACCTTAATCGCCTGAAACGAACCGGCGTACTAACCCATGCTACAGTTAGATAAGCTCAATATAATTAAGCAATCACACCTTTTGTATGAGCTCTTTGACTTCAGTATCGCCCAAGGCGCACATTGATCTAAAGCAGGTCTTCGGGTGTAGTTTGATCTTGTGTGGAGAGACTGAATTAATAGTTAATCAGTAGTCACCATTGCAGTAATTGTCCTATAAATATGTAAGAATTATCAGTTGCCATTAGACCATTTTTTTTCGCTGCATGATGAAGACCATTACGTCGAAAGCGCTCCAGCAACTGACAGTGTAAGCTTTAGTTTTATATATATATAATAATCTTGTATTAATTGTTCTTATTTTTCAGTTTCTAAATTGTTTCAACACATATCGCTCTAGTTAATATTTGGTATTTAACTTTTTTGAACTTTTCTGACTAAATTTGACATAAATCTGTAGAAATTTGATTACGTTCTAAAATGTCCAAGAATTCCAATGGCCCAGTGGGTAAAGGACGCAAATCTGGCAACCCAGCGTCCAACCTTTCATCAACCAAAAGTGCTCCTAACCAGTCTGTTCAGGCCTTTCAGAGACTGGTTAAGATGTACTTCCATGTGTTGCAATGCTTGCATCACTATGGTCTTTTACGAGAGCATTTGGCATCAGACTCTCTCCCAAAATCTCTCAGCATGAAAATGGAGGAGATGAACTCGTTTTTCTGCCCTGCCTTACGAGATGACGAATTTTTTTAATCGACCAGCATGATAAACCAAATTTGGGCTCATAGCTGCTTAGAAAATTTAATCAAACATTATCGAAGCAAATTGGACAAATTAAAGGCAGAGGTAAAAGTGGCCGAATCTAATGTAATTCTTGATCTACACAGAGCCAAAGGCATAGCATTAAAATGGGGTAGGCAAAACTTTGGAACTAAATTGGCCACAACGACAATCACAAATTTTTGGAAATTTTTGGCAGAAATAGCTAGTGATGAGCAAAGTAGAGTGATGTCTGTACCAACACCGGCGGCCACCCCAAGTACAGGTTCAGGTTCACATTCAACAATGACTAACAAACGACAACGGTCACCAACCACCTTCACACCCTCGCCTACCACTTCCAAGCGGACGAATCTGTATACATCACCAACACCAGCACCTGGTGTTGATGATGTAACAGAGTCATGGCCGGCTCTCCCAAAGACAAATTCTCCTCCTGTGCACCGTTGTCGGGTTGTTGCTCACTGTTCCCCCAATCTACCACCTAGCAACTCCTCCTCATCTCTTCTACTACCTTCTCCTCGCCACATTCTGACTCGATCTTCTCCTCTTCCTCCTTCTCCTCTCTCAATCCCGCCTCCTGCTCTTCCTCCTACTCTTCATCTCTCTTCTCCTCACGCACCTTCTTCTGATCATCTTCCTCTGTCTCCGCCTCCTCTCCCTCCTATGGAGAATAATAGTAACCTGTTTGATAGGAAGTTTGCTAAGTACCATTATCAATCGCATAGCAAGGGCCTGTGGAAGATCCCCAGAATCACTAAAAAAGATTCTGATGATAGGGTCCTCTAATTTAGCCCGAATTGATTTAGACGTCCATCCTGACATCCAGGTTGAGTGCTATCCTGGTGCCGCATTATCACATTTCAGAACAATGGCTATGCGACACCAGGATGGCCCTAGCCCGGAGAAGATCATCCTGAATATTGGCATCAACTCCAAAAATGAGCATCCAACCAAAGCCTCAAGCCATTTACGGTTCATGGCTCGTGAATTTAAGAATAGCTTCCCTAATGCGGAGTTGCCCTTTGCTGAGATTAACTTCTCTGATAGCTTGTCAGACAGGCAAAGGTACTGTCTCAAGCGTATCAACGAATCAGCAAGGTCCAACTGCCACGTTGATAAGGTCATCCCCAAAATTTCTGATGCCAATTTTCATGTTGAGACGGATAGAATCCATTGGACGAAAGAAACGGCTAATTGTATTTATAACCATTGGTCATAAAGGAAACGATTTCCAATTTAATGGTGAAAGTTACCTTCAAATCTGTGGATGCGCAATGGCTAAACGATTCAGCCCAAATTTTGCCACGATTTATGTTGCCTCTTCTTTACCTTAGATATCTAGATGACATCTTCATAATTTGGCAACATTCAGAAGAAGACTTTTTAAATAACCAAGATTCAAACATCAAGCTAAAAGCTACTATTAGTGGAACATCAGTTGACTTTTTAGATGTCACGATCTATAAGGGTCCTCAATTTGATTCCTCTGGAAAATTGGAATATAAAGTATTCTTTAAGCCAACAGACTCACATCAGCTGCTTCACAAAAAATCATTTCATCCTCCACACACATTTAAAGGTTTGATCAAATCGCAAATCATAAGATTTTTTCGAAACTCTAGCAACAGGCAAAATCTGAATAGTGCATGCTCTACTCTGTTTGATGCTTTGAAAGCACGAGGCTATTCAGCCCGTTTTATTCGAAAAATTAAAGCAGACACCGTCAATGAGCTTGGAAAATCTAAGACCTCATAGCGGACCCGAGTTTGAGCCTGTCCAAATTAAACACAATAAACCAATCATGTGCGATGGATCAGTTTCCAAATGTGACAAAAATAGATGCAAAGTAAACAACTTTATTGTAAACCAACAAACATTCCTGAGCTTTCAAACTAAAAATGAATATCATGTCCGAACTAACAAACTAAAAATGAATATCATGTCCGAACTAATATGCATTGTGATTCTGGGAATGTAGTCTATTTGATCAATTGTGCCCTTTGCCAGAAACAGTATGTTGGTTAAACAAAAAATGCATTTAGAGCGCGTGCTAGACGCCACGTTTCTGATATTAACACCTCAGCAGATACGCCAATTGCTCAACATTTCCAACTTCCTGATCATTCAGTTGAACATCATTTTGAAATCATGCCAATAGAACAGATTCCGACCTTCGATAGTGAGGAAGAAACGAGCTCGTTTCGTAAAATCCGAGAAGGCCATTGGATTAGAACACTCCAAACAAAAGCACCATTTGGAATAAATGTACATTCAGGAATATCACAAAAGAACAAAATTATCCCATTTCAACTCATATACAATAGACGTAATGTTGAATTAGCGAAAACCATGAAAAACGAATATTCACAGTTGCAATCTAAATTAAAGGAACCGATCAAAGCAAGACCAGTAATAGCTTACAATAGAAATCCAAACCTGAAAGATTAGCTAGTAAGATCAAAGTTAGACCTCATGGTTCCTGATAACAATGACAAGGGTTCATCCCTCCCTACCTATTCTTAAATAAATCTAATCCCAACCAAAATCAATGGTGGGGAAACATGAAATCATATCCGTAGGACATCTTTTAGTTTTGTGTCTGCAAAAGTGCGTGCGTGCGTGCGTGCGTGCGTGCGTCCGTCCGTGCGTCCGTCCTTCCGTCCGTGCGTATGTATGTGTGTGGGTGTGTGCTCGTACATCCGTACGTGCGTGCACCTATACTTACGTGGGTGTATGTGTGCGTGTGTGTATGTGGGTGTGGGTGCATTAATTTGTGAGTACATTACTGCGTGGGTGTGGGCGTGCATGCATTCGTGCGTCCATTCGTGCATGCGTTCATGCTTGCATTATTGCGTGCATTCGTGCATGTATTACTGTGTGCATGTATTATTGTGCGTGCGTGCGTGTGTATTTGTGTGTGTGTGATTTCTCTATAATGTAGGATCAATCCCAGCCTTTACCTGTTAAAGCGACCTGCTGATAAGTTCACTTTACCCCAACTAATCTCCGGAGGGGGGGGGGGGGGGGGCGGGGGAGGGGGAACCACTCTAAAAGTAAATCTAAATTGGTCTCGATAGGACAAATTTAGGTAAAGAAATTTTTAATTAAATTCCTGTGCCAATGCGGATTTTTCAATGTAAAGACAGACAGACAGACATACAGACAGGCAGGTAGGTAGGAAGGCATGCAGGCAGGCAGGCAGGCAGGCAGGCAGGCAGGCAGGCAGGCAGGCAGGCAGGCAGGCAGGCAGGCTGGCTGGCGGGCGGGCAGGCAGACAGGCAAGCAGAAAGCCAGAAAAACAGGCGGGCAGGCAGGCAGGCAGGCAGGCAGGCAGGCAGGCAGGCAGGCAGGCAGGCAGGCAGGCAGGCAGGCAGGCAGGCAGGCAGGCAGGCAGGCAGGCAGGCAGGCAGGCAGGCAGGCAGGCAGGCAGGCAGGCAGGCAGGCAGGCAGGCAGGCAGACATGCAGGCACGCAGGCAGGAATGTAGGCAGGTAGGCAGGCAGGCAGGCAGGCAGGCTGGCCGGAGGGCGGGCAGGCAGACAGGCAGGCAGGCAGGCAGGCTGGCGGGAGGGCGGGCAGGCAGACAGGCAGGCAGAAAGCCAGAAAAGCATTCATGCATGCAGTCGCACAGGCACACAGACAGGCACACGGGCACACAGACAGGCAAGTACACAGATATAAGGCAGCTAGACAGGCCACACCAGTTATGCCGTCAGTAGACCAAGGAGAATGCGCCATTGATGGACCAATCAAGCATGTGCGCCATTGTGATCAGGGATCATAGACACGATAGACAACCTTATATCCATGTTGGCTCTCTTATTCCTGGAGTCGAATATAGTACTTTCTTAGGTGGGTAATCAAATTCCCCAGCACGCCATAAGGGTAATTCTGTAGCAGATTAATTGAGCTATCAGTTATATAATTTATAACACGATAAACACCGCGTTACTAGTATCAATTTCAAGGTAACCTCGTTACTAATTTCTAAATATTTTGAAAATAATTTGACATGAATCTGTTGATAACATAGGAAGCAACGCCACCCGGTCAACTTAGTTTCAACCCTATGCATGAACTAGGCGTCTGTTCGCCTAGGCCTCCATTCGTCTTGCCGGCCATCCGTTCGTCCATCCGCCCGTCCGTTATTTCCAATAAGCAGAAAATCAGTGCATTTCAGGATAAGCTCTGAGAGTTAATATTTCAATATAAGAGATGATTTCTTATATTTTTTATCAGATGATGATGAGTGTGCACTTGGTACTCATCATTGTGATCAGGATTGTGTCGATACTCAGGGCTCGTATAGGTGCGAATGTGACGATGAGTATATCTTGGCGCCCAATGGACGCACGTGTAATGGTATGTGCGACACACATTTTAAACCATCAAATCTGCCAAAAACGGCCTCTGCAGTGGCCTTGAGAAATGTCCATTTGCAGACCAAGGGAAGACTATTTTTGATAATTTATTACTGGAATGACTGGCTTGATAACCTAGCCAGTTATACCAGTGGTAAATTCTTTAAAAAAGGTCTTCTCTTGGTCTGCAAATGAACAATTTGAATGAGAAAAAAATTTTCTTGAACAAATTTAAGTGTTAACGGGTTAATGCTCTTCCAGAAAGCATAACTTGCAGTTATGGTGTGTGTTTACAATTCTGGGAGTTGTCGGCCTTGGACTAATGTATGGTGTTCTGTAAATGCTATGGTGCGTCGCGCGTCGTGGGCAATACAAACATGCGATATTGTAGGAAACGTCGTGCGTCACGCGTCGTGGGCGATAACATCATTTTTATCGACAACGACGCGCGACGCGCGACGTCATTTATAGAACACCATACTAATGGCTTGCACAATCGAATGATCCAATCTGTTACTAGGTATCTGACATAGTAATCAAACTATGGCATGCGTTTGCTGATGTTTGATGCGTTTGCAGTAATGTCAGCAGTACTACACAGCAGTGAGTTCAGGATTTTACCTTTCCTCCACGGTTCACTGCCACGCAGTGGGTCGTCATTTTCTTTATATATATATAAAGAAAATGACGACCCACTGCGTGGCAGTGAACCGTGGAGGAAAGGTAAAATCCTGAACTCACTGCCTAGGGAACATAGCTTTCCTGCCCTTCAGGAATCTATGGATTCGTAGATCAAAGATGCCCTTGACAAAAGGACCACGTTTATACAACACGACCTGCGTATCCTTGATGCTGTATAACTGTAATAGCTGGGCAGCTCCAAAGACAGCTCTATACACACTTAATGCCTGCCACCGCAAACACCTCCGCACCATCGCTGGACATCATGTCCAGATACTTATATTATTACTTCTATTTCTTTTTCATCAGATATCAATGAGTGTCAAGATGCTAATCTTAACAGCTGTGACCATATCTGTACAAATACTGAAGGCTCTTACACTTGCGATTGCTTTCCTGGTTACACATCAGATGATGGGGGTAACACATGTACAGGTATGTATGACACATATTTATCAATGCTTTCCAGAAAACATAGCGTATTCAGCCCTGTGCCTATAAATCTGCAACTCGGCCACGCCCATTTCTAGCTAAGCTTCGCGCACTTTATACGCGCGTTGGGATCAATTATAGGACTTTGTATCCTGAATTTGAAGAAACACAATTTCAAGCTAAATTGTAAATTCTACAATGATATTCATATACATTCCTGACGGACTTTTCGACATTGCTTACCGTTGTGCCGCCAGCTTACAAGTCATGTAGTTGATTATGACGTCACATAGGGAAAGGTGGGTGGGTGGGGTGGGTGGGTGGTTGTGTGGCAAAACGATCCAGTTAAGTACAAACCCTTCTATTTCTTAATGTGTCAAACATATGCTCATTTAAATTATGACTAACCACACCCCAGACTAAGTATTATACAGGAAGAACTAAAAACTCGTTCGAAGAAATATACTTTCGACAAAAAATGCAAAATTGCATTTTGAAAAAGTGCCCCTCTTTGATCTCAACACGGTCAATGTGTGGATGAAACTTAGCTAGAGAATGGCGGGACGTGGTTAAAACTGAAATTCTCCACTTGATTGGAAGACATCTCTACCAAAGGCAGCATGCAATGGCTTCAAATCAAGTCCAAAAATGTTCAACATAATATTTCTTAAATCGTGTTCAAAAGTGTGTTAACTAACATGTATTTCTGTTTTTGTTGTGTGCACGTGTTAACTAATTAAAGCTTATTATATAACTTAACTTATTAGCTGTTCATGTGGATGAATAATATAATTAGGCCTATTTTCTTTCATCAGATGTTAACGAGTGCAATGCTAATAACGGTAACTGCCCGGCCGGCAGTATCTGTGTCGATATCCCACGCTCATTCTATTGTGTGTGCGACTGCGGTTTCACCTGGGATAGTGGGACAAACACCTGCACGGGTAAGTCTAATACATAATACAGACACCCTATCTGTCAATCAACTATCTGACGTCATAATCAGTAACGTCACTATTTAGCTGACGTCACAATCATAATGACGCATAGCTACTTCTCGAACATTGAAAAGCGCGTCACTCTTGTATGAATTGAGTGTTTGTAATGGATTTACAATTTAATAAGTATTCTGTTGAATATTTTGAAAGTAATTTTACTGGGAACTGTTGCTGTCTATGACAGCAACAGCCTCCAATCAAATAACTTTCAAAATATTCAACAGCTAACTTTCTGAAAATTCAGGTTTCTAAGTACGCTACATAAGTCGAATCCAACATGCGCAAAGAAGTGGGCGGAGCCTACCTAGTAAAGGGTGGGGAAAAGCTAGAAATTCATTCCCTCCATTGTCAATGCTCTTGTAAAACATAACTTGTTTAATTTACAAATGTATAGGGGCCTACTGTGTATCTATGAAGTTGGAATCTCGCCTTTGATTTATAGCTTGGAAAATTATCTCAGATTCTGGGAATAGATTAATTCACTTTTAGCTTTGCCCCGCCCATTTAGGGCTAAGCTCCGCCCATGCCTTGCTAGCATTGGGATCGATCGATCCCTGACTTTCCAGAATCCTAATATTACGGTAACTATCCAGGTAACCTGTTGAATATTTTGAAGGTAATTTGACTTGATGCTGTTGCTGCCACACTTTCTCAATTTTCAGCAGAAAGTTAATGAAACTATAAATCCATCACCCCTATAGATCGACAGACCGGATTTCTCTATTACGACGTAATGGAAAGCAAAATACTGCACCTCCATGCCAATGGACCTTTCCAAGTTCATCCATCCATTACGTGACGTCATATGACGTCATAGCCAACTACTTGACGTGTATGGTGACGTGATAATCATGACGTCATGAATGACTCGATATAGCCCGTCTTTAACGCTTAATACTCCGACAGGTTGTACGAATTGTATGTCTATACCATTTAATAAACATTCTGATGAATATTTTGAAACTAATCTGGCTGGGCGATGTTGCTGTCATAGGCCCCAACAGCACCCAGTCAAATTAGTTTCAAATTATTTAACATATTACCTGTATAGTTTTCTGAAAATTCATTGTCGATCGATCGATTCGAACACTAGCGAGATGCAGGTGGAGCTTAGCCAGAGATGGGCGAGGCGTAGCTAAAACTAGACGGGTCCATTACCTGTGTATGACGTAATATTTAACGCGTTTCTTTTTCTTCATCAGATATTAATGAGTGTCTGGTTAACAAAGGTGGATGCCAACATTCATGTGTTAATGAGCCTTCCGGGTCCTACACTTGCTCATGTGACCACGGTTACGTCTTGGCTCATAACGGGCACAGCTGTATCGGTACGTATTACACATACTAGCGCAAGTTCGAACAGCAAATGGTTAAATATAGTTAGTTGGTACCCGATTCCATATTGAATTACAATTCCAGAGTATTTGGAGCCGGGTACCAGTCTCTGTTTACCACTATTTAGTAATAAAATCGGCAGTTATGGTGGGCTACGAAAATGGGTATTTCGTTACACTAAAGCGTCAAAATTAACAATAGGCGATAACGTGGGAAGTGGTTTGGAACATTGATATGCTATAGGACACCATGATTTTATCAAACTTACATTAGTTTGAGGAATATTTACATGTGTATGTGCATTTAAACGTGGCAAACGACGGTTGTCTGCCATTTGGAAGTTTACACATGTCGGGATGTCGATCGACTGTAGTTTGTTTGTTATTAGTTTTTTTTTGTTTTTTTCTGGGAAGACCGGAAATACATCTATAGGCCCCAGGTCTCATAGATTTAAATAACATTTAAATTAAATTTGTGTGCGGCAATGTTGTTGGTTCTTAGTGTACTGGTGTTAGGCATTGACAGGGAATCGAACCAACAACCGACAAAAACTGCCAAAAGCATCATATCATAATGCCATGACTACTTGTATAATTAGTGATAGGCATGTGCGCGCGAGTGTGTACGTGTGCTATTTGGGGGTGGGTGGGTAGTGGTGGTGTGGAGGGATTGTAGGTGAATTTACTTAGGTTAACATATAACTTGGGTTTGGATCTGGAGGAGGGAAAGTCTGTGAAATTAAATGTAGAAGAAAAATTAGGATACAATCGAAACAAATATGTTAAAATGAGATGAAAATCAGAGGTAATGCCATCAAATAAAAAAAATGAATTAAGTAAATGCCATATGAATAATAAGATCAAGAAACGGGGATATTTAACTAAAAGCCTAGTGTATCTGAACCGTAGAAATCTAATAAGTGTAGAAGGGATATGCGTATATCGTCACAATTGAGCGCGTTGTTCCTACCTCTGGTGGAGTGAGATTTTTAAAACACATGTTTGGACGGGCTGCCGCAATCTAAACATAGAGCCATGGCTTCGCGCCGAAAAATACGACTAAAGCCTCACTAGAGACTTAACCGGCGTAATATTCCAGTCAATCTAAGAAATGACCTCGACACAATTGCAACAGAATTTCTGTCGGTAGATTTATGTCGAAGAAACAATGGCATATGACCCCCAAAAAATCTAGCCAATTCTGACGTTGGGAAATATATAATGTTAGGTGTTATAACCCCCACTCTTTTGCGCAGCGTTTATTACTGATTTAATGAGCGAGCAGGTTGCCCTTACGCTCGTCACCCCAGAATTTAAATCGCTGACTTTTCCTTTGTTCTTCCATACACCCTATTTTTAAACTGGCACGCTTATTTAGTGCTAAGTTAGGTGTAAATGCTTTATGAACGTTCATTTGTACAGCAGTTATTAAAATATCAGCCATGCTACTGGATTTAGAATACTCTTCTTACGCGTTGCTTTTGGTTTGGACCCCGTCTATCTTTTCTAGGAGAACCACAAGCGGATACTTTAAAAGTTCTACTGATGTGCTGAGCTTAGATTTCTGTCATTTCCTCGTGTCGTGTTCCTCTTCTTCAAATATTCCGCCGTTAGTAGGAGTATCAGAATCAAGTTATTATATTATGTTATAATATAGCAATCTATGATGACGTAGACTTAGCTGGGTGTAATAGGTGATAACCCACACACTTTTGGTATATTGTTCATTAATACATACAATTCTAATTTTTGCCTGAATGCAATGTATTTACATATACCAAGACATACATGTTTTCAAATAAATGTAGGCAATTTGGAACATACTGTGTGCGCCTGATTTAAATTTATTTTTCAATTATGCCATTTTAAGCAATTATATACATTTTATATCTGTAGCTTACAGGTTTTTAGCTGGTGTGAGAGATACAAAAACAATTACCATCACCGCCGCTGTCTCACTGTTGCACTCTACATATTATAATGTTCATGGGTTTTATTTGATTAAGCGGCGATAGACCGCTTTCCATGAACTAATGCAACACGTCTATGACCACACAGAATAACACAATCAACCTTTAGATTGCATAATAATCAAATCAAATGTGAACCATGACAGTGTTTAACTGCATTTAAATACCCTGATACAGTCCTTTCACTTAACGGTAATGTAGTGGGAGTGGTATGCAATCAAACATGGTCGAGTGGATACATCCATATAATGGATACTTGTCGACTGACGACCGGGCATGCCACCGAAGCAGGCTATAACATACAGGAGGGCGTGAACAAGCTACAACAGTGGGCAGTAGACTGAGGGCTAGTAGTTAATGAAGTCAAAGACCTTTTCCAGCATCTTCTCACTCATGTTTGGAGAGAATATCCTACTACAAATCGGCACACTCACACTTTTGGCATCAATCTAGATTACCTCCTGACATGAAAGCCCTCTATTGAGTTGATGGAGGTGAGGGCCACTAGAAAGCTTGGTGTTACGAGAAAGCTCTTGGGAACCACATAGCGACCAACCTCCCAGATCCTAAGAACTGTCTATACAGGTGCAGTACAATCTGTGTTAGAGTATGCCTCACGCACTTGGAACAGATCTACTCTAGACAAGGTGCAAAACCTTGGACTCAGAAGCGTACTTGGTGCAATGAAAATTACTCATATTGAAAAGACCAACCACCGGTAACCTGAAGGGAGAAAGAAAATTCTGATACAGGATGCAAATTTCAAGCGACTCATAGATCACCCTCTCAAATGAAGTTGCAGGCTCCAACATAGAGCTCACTGAATCAACAGAGCAAGACCAGCTGAAGAAATGCCAGGAGAATGTAGGTGTTGTCCAAATAATCCAGATCGTTGTGAGATTCTGGCACACCAGGTGTGATCTCCAGAGCTACCCAGTGTCGGAATAAGGACCAGCGCTCCTGCACTCACTGGAAAACAAGAACAGACTGATGCCACACACAAAGCCCTGGCACAGCAAAAACACTACCAGAGCCATAAGAGGCAGTGGTGTCTTCGGCCAACACACACGAATACCTTCTGAAACCATCTCTGTAACCAGTGGATCCCACTGTTCCAAGCTCAAAGTGAAAATAATTGCCCTCCATGTAGTAGTTGACCACATGAGGGGGGCCGTTCCTGAGTGCCCTCTCATATTGAATGTTAAGGTGACTGATCAACAGTACAGGTGGAAGGGTTGTGAATATAAAATACACTGTATATACTCTTTAGTCTATTGCTGATTTGCATCTCATCACTTTCAAGTGGTAAATGTCAACTTTCAGCGGGTAGGTTTGGCAAAAGGTGATCTCTCGTGGCATGATATTTGTGAAATTTCATGCATCAATGATCAGAATTGGCAACATATCATCCTTCAGTGTTCAGAAGTGGTAAAAAATTCATGTGTCTGTGTAGAACCTTTTTTTTCAGCACTACGAATTGGCAAACTATTGTTTCAGGGCTTAGAATTGACAGCAAAATCAACTTTCCTCACTCACAATTGATAAATGCCAACTTTCAGGGGTTAGGTTTGACAAACGGTCATCTCTCGTGGCATGACATTTGTGAAATTCTATGCATCAATGGTCAGGATTGGCAACATATCATCCTTCAGTGCTAACACATCATGTTTGAGGGCAGAACCTTTTTTTGTCAGCACTAAGAATTGGCAAATTATTGTTTCAGGGCTTAGAATTGACAACAAAATCAACTTTCCCCACTCACAATCGGTAAATGTTATCTTTCAGGGTTTAGGTTTGGGAGAAGGTCATCTCTCATGGCATGACATTTGTGAAATTCCATGCATCAATGATCAAAATTGGCAACATGTCATTCTTCAGTGTCATCTTTCAGGCATTAGGTTGGACAAAAGGTCATCTATCATCGCATGACATTTGTGAAATTCCATGCACCAATGGTCAGAATTGGCAACATATCATCCTTCAGTGTTCTGAAGTGGTAACAAATCAGGTTTCAGGTTAGAAATATCATTTTTCAGCGATACGCATTGGTAAATTATTGTCTTTCAGTGCTTAGAATTGACAACAGATACCACTCCAGGTATATTACATTTAAGTGAAAGTGTATCAGGGGATGTAAACACACATGAAATAATGTTGTGGTTCAAATTTGATTTGATTGTTATGCCATCTAACGTTTGATTATGTTGTTCTGTTTGATCCTAGACGTGCTGCACACATTGATGACAAGGGGTCCATCATCGTTTAATCAAATAAAAGCAATGAACATTGTAATATGTAGAGTGCAGCACTGAACCATTTTTATAATGTCATAATTGAAAAATAGATTTAATTCAGGCACACATATGTACGCGCTAAGTTGCCTATATTTATTTGAAAAAATGTATGTCTTTGTATATGTAAATACATTGCATTCTGGCAAAAATGAGGATTATATGTATTAATGAATAATATACCAAAAGTGTATGGATTATCACCTACCACACCAAGCTAAGTTTATGCCATCATAGATTGCTATATTATAACATAATTTAATAACTTGGTCACGATACTCATACTAACGGCAGAATATCAGAAGAGGAAAACGATACGAGGAAATGACAGAAATCCTAGCTCAGTACATCATTTTACAACATCCGCTTGCGATTCTCCTAGACTACAACTAACGGGTAAGAGGAAAATTTCAAATCCGGTAGCACGGCAGATATTTTAGTAACTGCTGTACAAATGAACCTTCATAAAGCATAGATTTGCACCTAACATAACACTACATAAGCGTGCCAGTTTAAAAATGGGATATAGGGGAGCATAAAGGAAAAGTTACCGATTTAAATTCTGAGCTGACGACCGTAAGGGCAATATACGCGCTCATTAAATCAGTAATAAACTGTCCGAATTGGCAAGACTTTTATACCATTGCTTCTTCGCCATAAATCTACTGACAGAAATTATGTTGCAATTTTGCCGAGGTGCACCTACAATTGTTCTTAGATTGACTGGACTATAACGCAATGTAGAGGTATGGAGTTATGCCTGATGAACTATCCAGTGAGAACACGGCCTAAGATAATGGCCGGCTATTTTACCACGTCATCACAACGACGAGATTGCTACGCAAACTCAACTTCCGAGACCAGACAGGTCGGGACCCAGTCTATCTTTGTAGTGGACTGTAAAGGTACCAGTGTGGATCGTGTTGATTTTGATATCATCTTAATCCCTATACCACTATAGCGTGATAGAGAGATTAAAATCAATTCAATCCGTCCAGTACTTCATGTGATATCAGCATCTACGCAACGTCAGCAAATTATAGTCCTCATTTTGTACGTTAACTATTCTCCATACAGAAGACTATACGCTTTATATCATTTCGTTTTATGTGGAATAATATAGTCTGGTATGCATAGGGTATTGTGCCGTATGTATCGTGTCCTTTAAATATCCTTTTCGTTTTTCACCATATCTTGCCGAAAATTACTACGCTAATGGCCGGTCATTACACACACGATTCTTTTCTCGATCTTGTATCGAAGATCTCGTGAGACACGAATGGGCTGTCACGGACGATTAGTGGCTTATAGCCTCCAAAAGTGAGTAGATTCTCTTGGTAATTGGAAAAGGAATCGCGCAAATGCAAATATGTATTATTCTATCTGAAATAAACATGTTTTGGTGATATTAATCTGAAACTGTATTCGACTTAGTAATAGAGTTAGTAACAAACACATAAGTATTAGTTTGGAGACTATGATAAAATACTGAACATATATTTCGCATTTGAGATGGTCACAGCCGTTCTACGCGTATTAGTTCTTTATGATGTAAACGAAATATCCTGAGATTACAATTTAAAATCATGACCTGTTGCTTGTGAAATTATTAAAATGAGTGCGGTGGTGCTGTGTATGGATTTAAGGGCCCATGCGTCCGTGTCGTCAGCCAGGACGCGCCAGGGAAGATGAGGAAATACACAGTTAAAACAGTATTCAGTGAACAAAATCAAATTTCGGCAGTATAAAAAAAGTTCGACGTTCTATGAAGTTCTTAAAATAGATATCAGTTCGTTAAAAGCAGTATATGAGACTTAATTTATTTAGACTGGTTCAGGAGACAAGGAAGAAATTACGGGAAAACAAGATTGCGGAGATACGAAAACCGGGATCCCCTTGAATTGTGATCTAAAATTGAATAACGCTAGTATAATGAATCTCTTGATGAGAGAACAGGACGGCACAAAAAAATACGCTTCAAATTAACTCATAACGACAGATTATTTAATACGCCCCTTTATCTGGCTACAGTGGCGGATTTAAGGGAGTGGGGCCGCGGGGTCGGGGTGGGGGCAGGGTGTGTGTGGGTGAACGTGCCCCCACCCACCCCTGGCAGGGCTGTCAAATTAATTATTAGCCCCCCCCCCCCCCGGTCTGGAAGACGGCGGGGGTGGGGATATAGCGATCAGCATGTCCGTCCATCTGTCCGTCCGTCCATCTGTCTGTCCGTCCGTCTGCCCGTCCGTCGGCCCCCGTCTTGTCAACGCAATTCGTCCTGGAGGTCACAATGGATTAACAAATTCGTTCACAGTATCTGTGTCATCTGCAGATGTGCATGTGCTTTTTCAGCGGCCAAAAACCTATTCATGACATAGTTATCCCCCCTTTAAATATCTTAAAGCCGATACATAAACTGCATTGTCAATCATTTCTTGACAACGCAACTCCTCCTACAGTTTAGCGCCGATTCTTTTCAAACTTGGTAAGTATTATCATTACCACATGAAGATGTGCATGTGCTGTCCGTATACCTGTACGCCAATCCGTCTGTCCAAAATGTGTCTGTCGGTCCATCCATCTCTGACAATAATTTCTTGTCAACGCAACTCCTCGATTTTATCCACATTATCAGTATCATGTGGAGATATGCAATGCTTTTTTCGCGGCCATAAACTTATTCATTAAAGAGCCATCACTCTTTAAATATCTGATACATAAACTGCATTGCCATTATTTCTTGTCAAAGCAACTCCTACAGTTTATCTACAATTCATTTGAAACTTGGTAAGTGTTATCATTACAACATGAAGATGTGCATGTGCTATCCGTATACTTGTACGTCCCAAATGTATGTTCATCTGTTGTGCCATACTGTCAACGCAACTCCTCCTACAATTTTGTTACAATTCTTTTGAAATGTGGTAAATCTTGTCAGTACCATCTGAAGATGGGTATGTGCTTTTTTCGTGGCCAGAAACTTATTCATTACAGAGTTATCCCCCTTTGAACATCGTTAAGCCGATACATAAACTGCAATACCAATCATTTCTTGTCAACACAACTCCCACAATTTAGCTGTGATTCTTTTGAAACTTGGTAAGGGTTCTCATTACCGCTTGAAGATGTGCATGCGCTATCCGTGCTATGATTCCATTTTGAAGAAATTCATCCGTATTTTCCTGAGTTATCTCCCTTGAAAAACTTAAAATTCACCAAAATTCTCTCGTCTGGGCATAATATTGAAAGAAATTGAACCTGCACTTACAAATCTATCTTTCTTTAAGGCGAGACGAAGTGTCATATTTCATTTTTCATTGATTAGTTTTTCTAAATATTGTCCTGTGCAATTAATCTTACATGCATGTCCACTCTTGATGAACAATTTTCAAGGGTTAACTCCATTGAAATTTGTTGTTACCCCCCCACCCCCACCCCCCCCCCCCATCATATAGCATCATACTAACATATATCCACTCACATAGCTTCGCTGTTCGTGGCCGTACTTGCAGTCCTTTCATCTCTTGCTATGTGACTAGCAGTTTAATGTCCGCCAATCAGATTTCAGCCTACTTCAATCTCGCTATCAATCTAAAAATATAAGCCTGGCTTCGTGCCAGTATTGATTGAGAGCTCTCGGGACACGAATACCAACGATGTAAGCGGGCGTATATTATTAGTAGGATGATAATAGTTTCATGTTTCATTTCCAGGAAATTTTATGGGGGGGGGGGTAGTTGACTAACCCCATTTATGAAGATTCGTGAACTTAGCGCAGACATAAAAATAACCTGAGGCCCGATCTATAAGTCGAACTTCTCATGTGCCGTGCCAGCTAAATTTGCCTGAAAATGACAGAATCGTAACTAATTCAACATATACATCAACCAGTCGTCATTAACGCAGAGCGACAGAAAGTTCGACTTATAAAATGGTCCTCTGGAGGCGGTCGCTCAGGCGGTAACCCCCGGATCGAGTCTCCGTTCGGCCAACTGACGATCGCTGGAAACATGGGCAATCTCATTTGTGATTTCTTTCAAAATAAGCGAGTAAACAAAATATTATCGCAAAGGACCAAATTTCTTCAAATTTCTCTAACTCTTCTCAACACATAACGCAGAGACTTCTAGCAAAGATATGTCACTCAATTACGGAGATTACAAAATATTTTCAACGCTGATTAAACTACTACTACTACTACTACTACTACTACTACTACTACTACTACTACTACTACTACTACTACTACTACTACTACTACTACTACTACTGGTACTACTACTACTACTACTACTACTACTACTACTACTACTACGACTACTACTACTAGGTTATTACTATTTATATAGATAAATATTCACTACCGTCATAAATGCTATATTATATGTTACTCATATGCTGTGTAAGACGGCCTGAGTGTGAATAAAGAAATCTGAAATCTGAAAAATCTGAAAAACATTCACTCCTCGTCGCCTCTCCACCAAGGAGTATAAATGGGTACCAGTGTAAAAAAACTGGAGAAGTTACCAATAACAGACTGAAATAAAACCAGCCTAGAATGGTATGAATAGGACCTGGAATCAGGGACTCGACAGACGCCAACCAAACCACTAACTTCTTTGTAGATATTAAAAGCGTGAAAGCGCGGGACTCGATACGGAAGCGTAGCCGGAGGGCGAGGCCATCTCTAGCTAATATAAACTCCACCTACACCTCGCTCGTGTTGGGATCGATCTATCTCTGAACTTTCTGACTATCAATTTCCGGAAAACTATACAGGTAAACTGTTGAATATTTTGAAACTAATTTGACTGGGTGTTGTTGCTGCCTATGGTTTCAATTAGTTTCAAAATATTCAACAGCATGTTACTTAAATAGCAAAAACATGTCGGGTGTTAAACACGGGCTTAAATCGAATCATTCATAACGGCATTCGCGTCGCGTAGTTGATTATGACGTCATATGATTGGGTGAGGAAATGGATTCATGAATTCGTCCAGTAGAATTTGAATTATCGTTCGGAAACTCAACATAATTTGCGTAATTGGGTCATCGTGATCTTAACCTTTGACCTTTTAAGCTCAGAAACGACAAGTTTGGGAAGGATCACTTCAATAGAAGTCGAAACAAAATATAATTTTATTAATTTGGTCACAATGATCTTTCCCTTCGATCTTTTGACCCCAAAATCACTAGGAATCTTCTCCACGCCACGGACAACCTCACAACCAAGATTGGTAAAGATTTCTTTAACAGAACTCGAGTTATCATCCAGAAACGAAATATAATTCTATTAATCAGGTCACCGTAAGCTTAACTTTCGACCCATTGACACCAACTCGATACGCCTTTTCGTACCCGGCAAAACAGCCTCACTCCAAGTTTGGCGCAGGTCTCTCCAGTAGAACTAGAGTTATCCCACTCGACGGACGAACAGACGAATGCACGGATGGCCGGACAGACAAAGAAAATGCATTATGGGCATATCCCCATATATCTCTGGGTGGGGCTATAATAATTATTATGTTGACTATTTAAAATTGAGATTTCTGGGAATTC
The DNA here is from genome assembly GCA_034401795.1 of Chaetoderma sp. LZ-2023a. Taxonomy (NCBI): domain Eukaryota; kingdom Metazoa; phylum Mollusca; class Caudofoveata; order Chaetodermatida; family Chaetodermatidae; genus Chaetoderma; species Chaetoderma sp. LZ-2023a. The sequence continues at coordinate 60,677,633 of CM067361.1, forward strand.
AATGTTCAGATAGTTAAATGTCTTTTTACGTACATATTTCAGCTAAATGTACAGAGGATGAGTTCACTTGCTGTACGTCCAAGGAATGTATTCCACTCTCCGAGGTGTGTGACGGCGCTAATAACTGCGCTGATAATTCTGACGAGGATCAATGCGGTCAGTATGTTCAGTTAAGAACTTAAGATCAGCTATAATAGTATAGGATGACCCTGAGACCCGCTCCTGTTAACTCAGATTACTGGGCTCGTATTGGACCACGGTCGGTCCAGTAATCTGCGTTACCAGTGATCGTGGTAAGTCCAGTCTAGATAAAAGACTTCATCGCTGCATTGATAATTCTAACGAACCTCAATGCGGCCAGTAGCCTATATAATGGAGTGTGGTGGTGGTGGTGGTGGTGGAGATGGAGGTGGAGGTGGAGGTGGAGGTGGTGTTGGTGGTTGTGGTGGTGGTGGTGGTGGTACTGTTCCTGTGCTGCTGCTTTCGTCGCTGCCCCTGTTGTCGACGACGACGACGACGACGACGACGACGACGACGACGACGACGACGACGACGACGACGACGACGACGATTCGTAATAACAATGATTCTATATTTCTGTTTTTCAGTTAATTGTGTCCCAGGAGATTGGGGTCCTTGGGAAAAAGTTGTGCCAGTACATGGTATTGTTAACTGTCATTTTGAACGGACTCGTGCCATTCAGACCCCGGCTGGTGTTATTGGTAAAGATTGCACAGACCTTACCCAAAGCTTGAGATGCGGAAGTAAGTGTATGCTAATTCATTAATCCATTTCCTCAGTCAATCATAAGACATCATAATTAACTAAGTGACGTGTAGGATAACGTCATAATTATTACGTCATGAATGACTCGATTTAGTCCGTCTTAACCTCTTAATAGTCCGTCAGGTTGTATGAATTGTATGTATAGAGGGTGGGGTGGGGTGGGTAGCAGGCGGACGGGCGGACCGAGCAATTAACTGACTAAGCGGCATGACGGTTTATTGAGTTGCTAACAGCAGCTAAAAAGTTGGACAACGCTCAATTTTCGTTCGACCCCGTAAAACATGTTTGATGAAACAGCCAATCATATACTTGACTTTGTATCAGGTGATTTTGTAGGAATACCATGTTAGGGCTGCTCCACGAGCAGCAGCAGCAGCAGCAGCAGCAGCAGCAGCAGCAGCAGCAGCAGCAGCAGCAGCAGCAGCAGCAGCAGCAGCAGCAGCAGCAGCAGCAGCAGCAGTAGCAACCGCTCTAATATCTAGGCTACCATTCAACCTCATCCAACCAACCTCACCCAATAATGTCTGATGCTGCATGATCGTGTATAATGATCGTGTACGTATATGACATACACATGTAATGCCATACATCTATAATCAAACATGTTGGATCGTCTGCCACTATTAATCTTGTTCCATATCCGCCTAATCTCTACTCAAATAGCTGGATCAATTTCTAATTATGCTCCGCCAATGGACCTTTCCAGTTTTAACTATGGCCCGCCCATCTCTAGCTAAGCTCCACCAACACCTCGCCCGTGTTGGGATCGATCGACCCTTGAATGCCCTCACTATCAATTTCCTGAAAACTATACAGGTAAGCTGTTGAATATTTTGTAAGGCTAATTTCACTGGTTGCTGTTGCTGCCTATGGTAGCAACAGCAACCAGTCAAATAAGTTTCAATATATTCAACATAATGTGTATTAAATGCTAAAGGCATACAATTCGTACAACGTGTCGGCCTATTACGGGTTAAAGCGCCGCCCACCTTTTTGCTCGTTGGACTCAATTCAATTCAATTCAATTTATTTACACCAGGACTTAGTACAAGTATATGGGGAAACATATATACATACATTTTACAATGTGAGTGGTCAGTGTCATTTATAGTTATATATAGTTATCGTTATTAACATTATTATTATTATCATCATCATTATTATTATTAATTATTATTATTATTATTATTATTATTATTATTATTATTATTATTATTATTATTATTATTATTATGAATCTGCGATTTATCGTAGATTATTGTTTTTACTCAGGATCTTTCTTATTATTATTCTTCTCCCAAAGGTTTAGGAGCTATCTCCTCCTACAGTTTTCATCCGATCAACTCCAAACTTGGGCAACTTCAAGCGCCCATGCCACACTCGATGGCTATTACTTTTATTTTGGATCCTCCCAATAGTTTCGAGCTACCCACCTTTGAGTGGGCAAAAAGTCTCAGGAAATGTATGCGAAATTTCAAAATTCATCTTTGAAGTGATACTACAGCTAGAGATTTCAACGGATCACTACCATACTTGCTGAGGATATTACCACTGGCAATTTGTCTTTGAATTTTTTTGTTCAAAATGGCCGCCAGACCTTTGACCCCACAATGCATGGAAAAAAGTCCCATAGGAAATGTATGGGGATTTCAAATGGATGTTTGAAGTGCTACTACACCTAGAGTTTTGATCGGATCACTCCCATACTTGGGTAGGATGTAGCAATTGATGATTTTTTTTTTTTTAAATGAGCGCCATGAAAAAATTGTGTGCAAAAGTACCAGTTTTCGGTTTTTTGCAGAAATGAGCTCAGGATGAAAATTTTAAAAAAAGATTTGGAATTTTTTTTCTAAAATCTTGTTTTTCACTATTTGTTTTTTCAAAATGGCCGCCAAAATGAATTTTGCTCCGATCGACTTGAAATTTGGTAAATTTCTGACTTGCATACAGACTTGATTTGGTATCAAATTTAAAGTTGATCCAGCCAACAGTTTTCAAGAAAATCAGCCTTTGGGTGCCATATATCCCCATAGTAATGGAACATTATTGGAACAGTGTTATCTCCTATAGTTTTCTTCCGGTTCTCTTCAAACCTGGCCAGATTGTAGAACACTGAGAGTTCTAAAAAGTTTCCAATGCAAATTGTAATATCTCCCTTGGGGTCAAGGTCATTCATGGGTAAAGCTTTCCAGTTTTCATGTGTGGCATAAGTTGCCTGCCTTCATCATCTTCAACAGGTTAAAGCAGTTAATTCATGCCAAAAAAACTTTTTGAGTTTTTTGCATGAATTGCCTCCCTTTACCTTTAATTCATTAATCTCTCATTTATTTGACATATAATGGCATTTTCCTGGATCTTGGTGACGATTTTACTACAGCAAATCAGGACACATTATTTTATACTTTAGGGTTCAACGCTATCGGTTTTCAAGAAATCAGGTTTTCCATACCCTGTGTAAAAGTATGGGAATTTCAACTATGGATCGTTGAACTGCGACAACAATTAGACTTTTTATCAGATCAGCATCAGACATGTTCAATGATCATATGAGAAGAGGGCTTATAATACTCCTTAATACCCAGTTATCGCAGATTTACAGTTACTTCAGTAAATGTGTTCTAGTTATTATTATTATTATTATTATTATTATTATTATTATTATTATTATTATTATTATTATTAATATCTTCATTATCACAATCATCATTATCCTTACCAGCAACATTACGATTATTATTATTATTATTATTATTATTGTTGTTGTTGTTGTTGTTGTTGTTGTTGTTGTTGTTGTTGTTGTTGTTGTTGTTGTACTTAATATATATCCTCTGAACGATGGATTCCCAGAATCTACCGGAAATTGTCAAATTGCTTCTCCTTATCATTCTGAGCGATTTCAACCAAATTTTGCTGAAAGGACCCAGTAGTGATGTGCTCCAGAAGGTCCATTTAGAATTTTGATTCATCCATTTTTTGGAGTGAAAATCTTAGATTTTATTAAAAATGTACCGGAAATTGTCAAATTGCTCCTTCTCCTTACCTTTCTGAAGGAGTTTAACCAAATTTAGCTGAAAGGATCCTATGGGCATAGGCTCTAAAACTCCATTTGGAATTTTGATTCATTAATTTTTTGGGTAAAGTTTATGAAAAATGTACCGGAAATTGTCAACTTGCTTCTTCTCCTAACCATTCTGAGCGATTTCAGCCAAATTTGGGTGATAGGATATTGAGGTGATGGGCTCTAGAACATCTGTAAAAAAAATTGCTACTCCTCCATAGCTGTTTGACATATTACAACCAAATTTGGTTAGATGTATTCTATGGTGGTCGGCTCCAGATCTTCCATTCAGAATTGTGATTCATCAATTTTTTGGGGTGAAAATATTAGATTTTATGGCAGATTTACTGGAAATTATCAAATTGCTTCTTCTTGTTAACTTAACTGATTTCAAGCAAATTTGGTCAAAAGGATCCTATGATCATAGGCTCTAGAACTTGCATTCAGAAATTTGATTCATCAATTTTTTTGGGTGAAAATCTTAAATTTTGTGAAAAATCTACCTGAAATGGTCAACATGCTACTCCTCCTTAGCTGCTTGGTATATTCCAACCACATTCGACTAGATGGATTCTATGGTGGTATGCTCTACACCTTTTATTCAGAATTGTGATTGAAACATTTTTTGTGAATATCTTACATTTTATGAAAAGTCTACCGGAAATGGTCAAAATGCTACTACTCCTTGGCTGCTTGACATATTTCAACCAAATTTGACTACGGTAGATGGATTCTATGGTGGTACGCTCCAGAACGTCTATTCAGAATTTTGCGTGATCAGTTTTTTGATTGAAAATCTTAGATTTTATGACAAATTTACTGGAAATTGTCAAATTGCTTCTTCTTGTTAACATAACTGATTTCAAGCAAATATGGCCAAAAGGATCCTATGATCAGAGGCTTTAGAATTTGCATTCATAATTTTGGTTCATCAGTTTTTTTGGGTAAAAATCTTACATTTTATTACAAATTTATGGGAAATTGTCAAATTGCTTTTTCTCCTTACTACTTTGAGCAATTTTAACCGGTTAAAATGATCCGATGATCAGAGGCGCGAGAAATTTCACTCCGAATTTTGATTGATAGATTTTTCCTCTGAAAATGTGTTTTCCCATTTTGTTTGATGTAACGAATCGTGTATATTTAAAGTCAGATTTTTTGTTATGACGAGATTAATAACCCATGTTTCACATCTGTGTTCAAGTGCCTCAATACAGCCTACTTCTAGGTGCCCAACTCGCCCTCTGGTGGGAACGGGCCTTTCCGGTTTTAACTATGCCCCGCCCATCTCTAGCTAAGCTCCACCCACATCTCGCTCGTGTTGGGATCGATCGAACACCCTGACTATATCAATTTCCAAAAAACTACACAAGTAAGCTGTTGGAGATTTTGAAACTAATTTGACTGGGTGCTGTTGCTGCCTAAGGCTTGTTTATTAAATAGCAAAGAATTACAGAGACATACAAGTCATACAACGTGTCGTGTCGGACTATTTGAGATTTGATGACGGTCTATATGGAACCCTTTGTGACGTAATGATTGTGACGCCATCCTACATGCGTTGAGATGATTATGCCGTCATACGAGGTCAGATGATGGACGGATACTCTGGAAAGGTGAGTTGCCTCCCTTCACACACTGAATATCTAGAATCCTAATTTGAACGCGCCTCTCCAGATAAGCTGTTGACTATTTTGAAATGAATTTAGCAAGAACCTGCTGCTGCCATCTAGGAATCACCATCTCTCAGTCGAGTTTTCGAATTTATAATTTCGAGTTCAACGAATTAAAATGGCGTAGTCCGTCGTGAACGTTTCATTTACTACTTAACAACCATTCTGCTGAATATTTTGAAACTAATTTGACTGGGCAGCAACAGCACCCAGCCAAATTAGTTTTAGAATATTTAACAGCTTACCTGTATAGTTTTCTGGAAATTCAGACTCGAGCATTGCAGGGATTGATCGATCTCACTGCGGGCAAAGTGAGGGTAGAACTTAGCTAAAGATTGGCGAATCAGAGTTAAAAGTGAATTCATCCACAGCTCTTTTACCCCGAAAATATTTGATTGTATTTTCAATTTTTCAGTTTATCGGCATTGCACCGGAGGACCATGCACCTCTGATGACGACTGTGACGCGGATTCCCTCTGCGGCCTTCACCCATCAGGAAGGGTAGAACCATTATGTTGTCCAATTAGTGGGTTTATGCCTTTTCAAAAGTAAACGATAACCAATCTGCTGTCCATATAGTGTGTATTTGCGATTAATGAGAACTAACTCGTTGTCGGCCTATCAATTTTTAATATAAAAAATAGTCATTTTGCTAAGTATTATGAGTGCTCAGTATAAAATGTATGAAGGATGGACGATATTTTTTTCTGAAATGAACATAATTTTATATCTCAAATAATTAAGCATGTACCGATTATTCTCAGCTTCATATAAATTCACAATTTCATGTAAGATATTACTTAAGAGCGAATCTTCGTATTGGCAGGGATTGCCATAATCTTGAATCCTTTTGAGGGTTTAAACCTCGAAATGCAATTTGTGACACCACCCCACCCATCCACCCCAGCCAATGTAGTAGGGATCGGTCCCCTGGGAGCCTTAAAAATATTGTATGATTGTCAAATACTAATGGACCTTTCCAAGTTTATCCATCCATCACATGACGTCATATGACATCATAATTCACTAAGTGACGTGTGGGATGACGTCATGATTGACTCTATATAGTCCGTCTTTAAGGCTTCATAGTCCGACACATTGTAGAAATTGTATATTCTTTACCATTTAATAAATATTCTGTTGAATAGTTTGAAACTAATTTGACTGGCCGCTGTTCCCGCCTTAGGCAGAAACAGCACCCAGCCAAATTAGTTTCAAAATATTTAACAGCTTACCTGTATAAATTAATGGAAATTGATAGGCATGGAATTCAGGGATCGATCGATCCCATCACGAGTGAAGTGTGGGTAGAGCTTAGCTAGAGATTGGCAGGGCATAGCTAAAACTGAAAAGGTCAATTAGTTTTATATTTTGGCACAAAACTGCCATCAAGGTGTAGCATGAGAAACCCATAGTCAATAGTTGCGGGGCCATGCCTGTTATCTTCTAATTTTAGCATGGACCAGAAAAACGGCACGGTACTCCCGGATTTCAACTTCGAACTCCAAGATTTCAGTTTCCCCCCCCCCCCCACCACCCCCCCCCCCCACCACAATTTCAGGATGTGGGCCCCGGGACCTCCACGGTTACGGTAGACACTGCGTATTACGATGCCATATCAAAGCATGTCATTGTATCTACCATTAGTATAATATTGCCATGCACTAACGACGTAAGTTGGAAGCAATGTATTACAATACGTGATCTGTCAAACTGCATACCAGGATTATGGTACAAACTTATTAATTTCTTATGCTGTGACAAAACATCCTATAGTCATGATTACTTTTACTTTTCTTTGAGAAAAAATGTTTTGACAATTGACAGGCTAAAAAATTAAATGACCAAAAAATTTGAAAAAATGTCTCTTTCTCTCCCTCTCTCCCCTCGCCCCCCCCCCCCTCTCTCTCTCTCTCTCTCCCTCTCCCTCTCTCTCTCTCTCTCTCTCTCTCTCTCTCGCTCTCTCTCTGTCCCCCTCGCTCTTTCCCCCGCCCTTCCCGTCACCGAGCCAGTCATTAAGCAATAGACTCTCAAAACTAGTCTTCTCCTTGTACCTGAAAATGGATATTTTCCAAGACCGCTGCAGAAGCCGTTTTGGCAGGCTTTAATGTGGTTACGTCCATTAATGAGCAAGTTAATTTTCTTTAAAGAAAACCAAAATCCTTTTAAGTGCCTTGAAAAATTAATTCTGAATTCATGTCTTGTGTCAACTTAACCTTTTACTCGGCAAACTGACCAAAACAACTTTGAAGTGGTCTTGATGCATGCCTATTATCTGATCAAGAGAAACGGGTTTTTTTTAACTAACCACTGGAATGACTGTCTTGGTAACCGAGCCAGTCATTCCAGTGAAAATTTTCAAAAATACTCTTATTGACCTGTAAATAGATACCGGGTGAAGCCAAAGCTTGAGTTTTCTTTACCATTACCCCTTTAATGGTCAAGCCGGTCAAAAATTTCAGAGGTAAATTTGCTACAAAATAGTCTTCTAATATTAAAATTTCTTCAAAATTATTGACCATTAAAATGCTTAATTGATATAAGTAGTATTTGTAGTTCTTTGAGGCGCCGTTGACACAAAAATGTGTTAAGCATTGTATGTATCGCCATGAACCATGGCTTAGAAATTGTTGCAATAAATACCTGACAGGAATGGACACCTGCTTTTAGGACCAGGTAATAGCGCCTTGTAACTTTTTTATACAGATTTTCACCGGTTAACCCTTTAATGCTCAAATTTGTTCAAGAAAATGTATATCATCTCATAGGAGACCATTTTTTGAAAATTTTATCATTGGAATGACTGGCTCGGTTTTCGAGCCAGTCATTTAAGTGGTAACAATTTCAAAAATAGTCTTCTTTAGGTCTGGAAATTAACATTTCTCAGAGCCACTGCAGAAACTGTTTTAGCCAGCTTGGGTGTTAAAGGGTTAGCTATTTACCAATAAGATGCATTACACGACCACCTGTCTTTTGTGACCACATTATAACAAACCATACAGTGATCGTTATAGACAGTTCTGAGTGTGTATATACTGATAGATTATAAAAACTTTGTATTATGCGTAGTCTTATTATACTCAACGCTATGAAATACTAGTGATTATTCTTATTATACTCAAGGTCATGTAATGCGAATGACTATTCTTATTATACTCAAGATTAGCTAATACGAGGGATTAAGCTAGGATTACATTAACACGTACGCGTAAGCGAATGAGTGATTCCATCATCCATATGATTATCCGAATTAAGTGGAATACTACTGCTGCTGCTGCTGCTACTGCTGCTGCTGCTGCTGCTACTACTACTACTACTACTACTACTACTACTACTACTACTACTACTACTACTACTACTACTACTACTACTACTACTACTACTACTACTACTACTACTACTACTACTACTACTACTACTACTACTGCTACTGCTACTGCTGCAGCCGCTACTACTACTACTACTGCTACTACTACTACTACTACTACTACTACTAGTACTACTGCCTACCTACCTACCTACCTACCTACCTACCTACCTACCTACCTACCTATCTTTACCACAGCCCCACCCCATCATACCCCACCCCAACCACAACCACCTTCACTATCGGCTACGTGTTAGATCTATGCCGAAATATGAAAACTGGTGATCTCGAAAACGACCTTCGTTGCACATATCAATCGGAGTTGGGGTTAGGGAACAATCAGTACAATAAACATACAATCTGTCTTCACATCATAGTATTTTAGCAATAGGCTTACTATTCCATATGTTAGTTCGAAATTGGCGTCTTTATGGTCAGGATTGCTAGCATCAGCGAATTATGAATACGTTCTAACTAATTCTATCAGCCACTCACATGCCAGCGCCCTTTCTGTGAATTCACCTTTCATTTTCGGAACACATGTGCAGAGCAATCACACGTGGATTTGGGGAAAGCTCATGTTTGATGCAATAATAACGTCATTTTCAAGGAATCCCACATCCGAATGCTGTCCGTATCCGAATGAAATCGCTACAGGTGGCGATTGGATTCGGGTACGGACAGGTTACTCATACGCATATGTACATATGGAATCGTACTATCTATTTTTAATTGTAGCGAAAAAAATTTCGGATACGCATACGCGTTAATGGAAACCTAGCTTTATTCTTATTACCCTCAAGACTATGTAATACGAGTGATTATTCTTGGTAAGCTCACGTTTCTGTAATACGAGTGATTATTTTTTAATACACTCAAGGTTATGTAATACTAGTTTAGATTATTGTCAGTAGTAATAGGGGTGAGATCCAGGCGCTTTTTGATTGGCTTTCGCAAGTCACATGATTTCGAATGTACGGAGCGTAATTGACCATATATGGAGTGTCAAACAGGGGCGTGTGATAGTGGGCGTTTTTGTACAAACACACCCACCAGCAGATGCACCGTTTTTTGGCACTCCATATATGGTCAATGGACCTTTACATTTTAAGCTAAGCTCCACCCACACCTCGTTCATGTTCGGATCGCCCGGCCTCTGAACTACCTGACTATATATTTCCAGAAAACTATACAGGTAAGCTGTTAAACATTTTGGAACTAATTTGACTGGGCGCTGTTGCTGGCTATGGCAGCAGCAGCGTCCAGTCAAATTAGTTTCAAAATATTCAACAGAATGTTTATTAAATAGCAATTACATACAATTCGTGCAATCTGTCGGACTATTAAGCGTTAAAGACGGACAATTTCGAATCATTCATGGCGCCATGATTATGTCATCATACACGTCACGGAGCTGATTAATCATTATAACGTCATATGATGGATGGATAAATTTGGAAAGGTCTATTAGGGCTCGCCCTCGTGAAAGCTAATCAAAAAGCATATTTATTTCACCCATGCGATTAGTGGCAGTGATCATCAACGCGTGAGAAGGACAGTTCTAATAATTGATTTTTTGTTTTTAAATATGAGCATTGTAGTCTCAAACTATTTTTTCTAACATATTATGAAATACACTCTAAAATACCTGTTTTCGTTGTTTCCTTATTCATTTCTTGCGAATCCTGAATTGATATAGGCGTAAAGTAAATGTTAAATATATGGTCAAGTTCGACTCGCTAACTATAGTCAGTTTGCAAGTTTACCGAACATGCGCAGAACCCTTAATAATTAACTAAGGTTCGTTGGTTCCCGATTCCCCATTGGATTACTATTGGGGAAAAGTTAGCCCATTCTGTCGTCTGTTTTGATAGCCTAAGAAAATGAGTTATTTTGTATGCCAAGACGAAGGAATGGGGGGGGGGGGGGGCTTGGCAACATTGACATACAATGGGAAAACATATTTCATCAAACCTAAGTTATTTGATGGAATATTAACCCTTTTATATGCATTTATTCGTGGCAAGCGATCGGTGTCCGCCATTTTGAAATGTACGCAAATATCGCACGAACCATCTGAACCGAGCTTGGGTGCTCGTTTGACGATAGTTGACTAGCTAGTTAACTATTTGAAGTTCGACTCGGAATCTAGTTAGCTATAGCTAACTATGCTTAGGAGTCGAACTTGATCTAGGATATATCGTGCACAATGACCTGATATAACTCCATGATAGTGTTTCATATGTTATGCTAGATAGATTTATTTCCACAATAGGCCTATGGCCCTTGAGTGTACAGTACATAAGCATCTTTTGGCGGAACACTAGCATAATACAATATTAAATTAAAAATTAACATTTGTTTAGCAGTATTCATTTACCTACAACATGATGCGGACATGGATCTCTTAAGCCTTTTGTACCGATGACGGCAAGTACAGGCCTCTGTAGTTGTCTTGAGGAATGCCCAACCCTTCCAGTGGTAAACCCTCAATAATAGTCTTCTCCGGGCCTGCAAACGAACAACCAATAAGCAGATAATTTGATTTTCATGATTGAATTTAGCCATTAAAGTGTTAGCAGACACTATGTATTAGGCCCCATCCAATGCCCCGCCCACAAAATCTCAAACAATTCCATTATACGTATGACAGGCTGTGAGGGAGGAGAAAGAAGGTACTAGAAAAGTAAGAAAGAAATGGAAAGAAAGCAAAAAGAAAAGAAAAGAAAAGAAAGGCGATGGAGAAAATGCATTTAGTTTACCCTTCTTGGTTGCGTAGAACAAAATTGTTATATACAAAAGCCGCTAACTTTTGGACTGCTGAGCTGCCATTACTTTTTAAAAGTTCGGTACATTTATAAACATTTGGTCTTTTCCAATAAGATGGTTTTATATATTTCTTTCGCAATTCACTGTACATTTGGCAAATAATTAAGGAGTTATATTCGTCCTCTATATCATCACATGTCTGACATTTTCGTTCTTCTAGTGGTATTGCAATAGGTCTGTGCCACCTTCTTGTTTCAATGAATGGTCTATGCGACCCGCTACCTAATTTGCTAAGAGCATATCGATGTTTTGCAATCCTTGCTTTAACTAAATATGTCTTATAACCTAAATCATCTAAAAGATATATGTACAATCTTGTTTTGTTGCCCTGCTCCCAATGTCCCCGCCATTCCTGAGTACACATATCGCAAGCTTATATTCTAAAACAAATTGATCTTTATTGACATTTAATCCCTGCTCTTCCCACATATTATTAGACCCTTTCGAGCATAACATATATCTAAAAGACGTCACCCAGTTTTTACAATCATTATTATTAGACCAATCGTTGTGTGGCACAGTGTATATGTGTTTTGCTATTCTATTTGATTGTCTGAGTGATAGACATGAACAAATTCTCGATTAGGGTTGTAGCGATAGACCCACACACATCAAATCCAGCTCTCACTTGAATATTGCTTATTGGCGCAAGTAGTTCACCTTTGAGTGGCAATCGATTACTGTGAAACTGGAGTGTGTGCCTGAAGCAATAGGCACACGTTACAAACAACTACGCAAGTCATATTAGTCAGATATTGCGTATTGGCGCAATTGAGATTTCTTCATTTGTGACCACGAGTGTGATTCAATCGATATTTCGAGCTAATACAACTTTAATGATTATTCGCACCACTGGTGTGTGATCTTCATGTGTTAGCCCCGCAAAGCAAATTGTACGTCTGTGAACTGTGCCCACGGGCAGACAACCCACGTCGGCAGGAATTCGTTCGGAACTTTAATCGCCATCTGGAAGTGCGGGCACAATTCTTAAATTTCACCGTTATCGAGTCGTCAGAGCTATTTTACGCCAACAACACACCAGCTAGAATTAACAATGAACTTTACTTCGCGGATAAACTGCACATAAACAGGACTGGCTCCAGTCTCTTGGTACAATGCATAAACGACTATGTGTCGATCATTGTAAGGCCTGCATGTCAGTACTGCGGTGAACCCAACCATAGACTTTCATCGTGCCGACACGGTCAACCGGTCCGATGCCGAGTGTGTAACGCCTATGGTCATAAAGCAAATCGGTGTCCAAGAGCATAGGGGTCCGGCCAAGAAGAAGCGCCAACGCTAGCTACGGATTATCGGGAAGGAGGTGATGATCACACTGGACGCAACGCAAATTTGGGTAAGACTCTAAATAATAATAATAATAATAATAATAATAATAATAATAATAATAATAATAATAATAAGGATGATGATGTTGATGATGCCATTATTTACAATGTATCTATCTCTAACAGATTTGATAAGTTACTTATTAATGATCTAAATGGAAATATGGATGCGGAAACCATTGACACATTTGTTGCCGTTGTTGATGAGTACACACCTGTTCCTTCCTTATCGCTTGACGATGTACGTAGCCGCGTCATGGTTACAAATAATGTAATCATGGCAGCCACCACATCCACCATTACCACAATAAAAAATGATGATGATGAGGAGGATGCACCATCTCCTAATACTGCTACTGCTGCTGCTACTGCTACTACTGCTTCTACTACTACTGCTTCTACTACTACTGCTTCTACTACTACTGCTGCGGCTGCTGCTACCGCCGCTGCTGCTGCTGATGATGATGATTATGATGAGGATGATGATGATGATAATGATCATGATGATATTGGCAATAAAAATAATAATAATAATAATAATAATAATAATAATAATAATATGACTAAATTAAATTTTATCGATCTCCTTAATATTATACAATATTGTAAAATTAAAGATGGTAACGCTCTATATACGCATGCCAGTATTAAGACTGCCGCTGAGCAGTGGGTTTGCAGCAAAAGGTTTATCAGACGCGTGAGGCAGTATGATATTACGTCATTTAATCTAACGGGAAAGGGTATACGTATTGGACACTTAAATATACAGCATTTAATGCCTAAAATAAGCCAATTAAAAATAATAATGGAAAAAAGTGTACAGGAAATAGAAATATTTGGTATAACAGAAGCATGTATAAGTAGTGTTGTTACGGATAATCTAATTGATATTCAAGGTTATAGTGTTGAGAGAAAAGATAGGATAAATAATGCAGGAGGAGGAATCGTGATCTACATGGCCGAAAATCAGTCCCATCGTAGGAGACTTGATCTAGAAACTCTGAATATAGAAGCATTATGGATTGAGGTTACGCCCTATAAAACGAAATCATTTTTATTATGTTGCGTTTATAGACCCCCGGATTCCACTACAAGCTGGATAGACGAGTTTGAAGCTTTGCTAGAGCCGGCATATTCAGAGAATGCGGATATCATTCTCATAGGCGACTTCAATATTAATTTTCTCAAACCTATCACGCAGAAATGGCAATCAGTAATGGAAATATTTCATCTTGAACAATTAGTAAAAACTGCGACTAGAATCACCGAGAAAACAGCTACGCTAATAGATCATATATACGTTACAGAGCAAACAAAATTTACGTCAGTAAGCGTAGGCGATTTTGCGTCAAGCGACCATTCTCCCGTTTTTGGTATGCGTCAGAATCTTAGGCAAAAATCGCACAGTCACCATTCTATAAAATATAGATGCAAGAAGAAGTTTGACAATCAGAAATTTCTTCAAACATTGTCTGAATATAATTGGGAGATAATGGATTTGCTAAATGATCCTAATGAAGCTCTACAAATATGGCAGGACGCATTCATAGATATTTTAAATAATCACGCTCCTATTATCGAACGTAGAGTCAAACGTTTCTGCCAGCCTGGGTGGATAAACGATGACATTTTAAAAGCAATTAAAGACAGAGATTACTATAAAAGGGTTAAGAACATGATTAAATACAAAGAGTTTAAACATAAAGTAATGTCGTTAATTGAACGTGCTAAGCAAAACTACTTCAGCACAGCGTTGGTTGAAAATAAAAAGAATCCTTCGAATATATGGAACATTATGAAAAGCATCAATCCAAAAGCGAACAAAATGCCATTGGTTTTGCACGATATTGACGGAAGTGAAATTAGAAACATGGAAAAACACTGCGAAATGTTTAATCACTATTTCACTACTGTTGCCGTTAATCTAGCAAATTCCATAAATACACACTCCCACGCAATATCAAATGACCTTAAAACGTACGTTAGAAATAAAGTCCCAAGCGAAATTAAATTCAAAATCCCGAGAATAACAGTAAATTACGTCTACGATGAACTTAGCCGCCTAAAAACAAATAAGTCTGCCGGTTTTGACGGGCTGAATGCACATTTCCTCAAATTAGCAGCACCAGTCATAGCGCCGTCAATAACACGTATTATTAATATAAGCATCGATAAGGGCGTGTTTCCGACAGTGTGGAAGTGCGCAAAGGTAAAACCGTTATTCAAATCAGACAACAAAGGAGATATTAATAATTATAGACCCATATCTATTTTACCGATTCTGTCCAAAATTATTGAACGACATGTTCACAATCATTTGTACAAATTCCTAAGTAATTATGATTTACTGAATGACGCGCAGTCAGGATTCAGGCCGAAACATTCATGCGAGACTGCATTACTTAAATTAGTAGAAAAATGGCGATTTGCAATAGATAATGGCGAGTTTGTAGGCGCTATTTTAATAGATTTTAAGAAAGCATTCGACTTAGTTAATCATAGTATATTGTTAGAAAAGTTAGGCATTTATAAATTTGATTCATTAACGCTAATGTGGTTTTCATCTTATTTAGAAAATAGATATCAGTATGTGGCCATTTCTGATAAGGTGTCTGATCATTTACCAGTAAGTGTAGGTGTACCGCAAGGTTCGGTGTTGGGACCACTCTTGTTTATATTATATGTAAACGATCTTCATATGGGTGTAAATAGTAACATTGACATGTATTGTGATGATACGACTATGCACTGTAATTTTGACAGTTTGCCAAAGATAAAAGAACAACTAACTTATGATATGGCTTTGATACAGAATTGGTGTCAAAATAATAAAATGGTTGTAAATACGGAGAAAACTAAACTATTAATCATAAGCAGTGCAAACAAACGAAAGCAGATTAACCATGAAGAAATGAAGATACCGATGTATAATGGCGAGTTAGAAATAGTAAATGAAGCAAAACTTTTAGGCTTATATATTAATGACAACCTTTCATGGCAACAGCACATTAGCAAAATTTGTAACAAGATCGCTTCACTTATTTATATGCTAAAGAAAAATAAGAAATATATGAATGTTGGAGAACGAAACCTGTTTTATAAGGCATATATCCTTTCCCATATAGATTACTGTTGTCTTGTGTATTATGCCGGTACGCCTACAATGCTAAATAAGCTTGAAAAATTACAAAAACGTGCAGCTAGAATAATATTAGAAGTACCCTATAGGACCCCATCACAAGAAATGTACGAAACATTGAACTGGACAACATTAACTCGGAGAATGTCAATTAAGACCAATATCATGACATATAAATCATTAAACGGCCTTGCACCTATCTACATGAAAGACATGTTTACGTTGGTAGAAGACACGCATTCTCGACATTTACGGTCGAAGACGAACAGTCTATTAAAGCCTCCAAAAATAAAAACAGATTACGGGAGGTACAGTTTCACATACATGGCAACGCAAATGTGGAATTCTGTACCAATAAATACTAAGCATTCGTCAACAC
Organism: Chaetoderma sp. LZ-2023a; assembly: GCA_034401795.1. Taxonomy (NCBI): domain Eukaryota; kingdom Metazoa; phylum Mollusca; class Caudofoveata; order Chaetodermatida; family Chaetodermatidae; genus Chaetoderma; species Chaetoderma sp. LZ-2023a. Next base: position 60,694,213 of record CM067361.1, read on the forward strand.
TTAGGTCATTCACATCAAACATACAAGATAGATGAACATCTAATAATAATAATAAAAATAATAATAATAATAATAATAATAATAACAATAATAATAATAATAATAATAATAATAATAATAATAATAATAATAATAATCATCTGTTCTTCTTCGTTTCATTGCCACATCTGCCTTCGAGACAAAGTTTTGGTCATCTGAAGAGACGAAAACGCTTTGGGATTCACAATGGTCTTAGACACGTGCCAGGCTTTCCTTTGGGACAATTATAATACGATAATTAAGGGCTAGGATGAAAAAAAAAAAAAATGACTTACTATTACAATCGCTACTACTACTACTGCTACTGCTACTGCTACTACTGCTACTGCTGCTACTACTGCTACTACTGCTACTGCTGCTACTACCACCGCTGCCGGCGCCGCTGCCGCCGCCGCCAAACGCCGCCGCCGCTGTTGCTGCTGCTACTACTACCACTGCTACTACTACTGCTACTACTACTACTACTACTACTACTACTACTACTACTACTACTACTACTACCACTACTACTACTACTACCGAATCATAGAATTATGAATATTACACACATGTAATTATTACTGTACTGCAAATACTCTACCACCACAGTCGTTATGTACATTTATATAAAGTGAACTTGAACATGTATGATTTAATAAATATTCTGTTTAATATTTTGGGGCTAATATGGCTGGAGGCAGATGCTGCCTTAGGTAGCTACAGCGTCCGGTCAAATTAGTTTCCCAAAATATTTTTAACAGCTTACCTGTTACCTTGAAGACTCGCAACTAGTATAAGTCTGCCTGTCTACCTCCCTTCATGTTTGCCTGCCTGTCTGCCTTACTGTATGCCTGCCTGCCCGCCCGCCTGCGTGTCTCAGCGAGTGCGTGCATGCGTGCGTGTAAGTGCACTTATTGTACACATGTCTATTTGTACATACCGGGCGTGTATATAATTATATATTATTGTACATAGTGTATATATGTTTTGAGGGCCTCGGGAACATCAGGCCACTGACGATGTACCCTCTTGAAATAAAGATTATTATTATTATTATTATTATTATTACCACTGTAGTTTTAGTCATTGCGGCAGCTAATAATACCAGCTACAAAATTAGAAGAATCAGCTTAAAGCTAGAAAATATAGCGAGTCTGAATTAGTGGACATTTTGGACTAATGCCACTTTAATGATTATTCACTGCGCTGCAGCTTGGATCATTATGTCAGCCAATTATAGCACGGCAGAGGGAGCAGCACTGCTCTCAAAACACTCAAAAGCAAATTGACAGTCAATTATTGAATATTGGTGCATGGGACAGTGGACCTTTCCAATTTTAGCCATGCCCCGCCCATCACTAGCTAAGCTCCACCCACACCTCGCCGTGTTGGGATTGATCGATCCCCAAATGCCGTAGCTATCTATTTCCTGAAAACTATACAGGGAAGCTGTTGAATATTTTGTAACTAATTTGACTGGGTGCTGTTGCTGCCTACAATTTGTACACCAACGCATAGACCGTCTTCAAATATGCGTTTGTGACGTACTTATAGACGTCATTCATGACGTCATTCATTATGATGCCATTGTACACATCACGCAGTTCATTATGACGTCATATGATGGGTGGGTACTCTGGAAAGGTGAGTTGCGTTTTTGGCATCAGTCCTCTTAATCAAATATTGTCACATCCAAAAGCGTTAGAAACACATTAATGTTGATTAATTTGGTAATAGGATTACAGATCACTTTTGCACCCAAACTTGTATTATACGTAAAAACAGCCATTGCTTCTCGTAAAGAGACACATTTAATTTACTTCGTTATTTGTCTTGTATTTATACGTGCATCATCTGTCTGTCAAAAGGCTTGTTAGCTGTCAGTCAATATTGATTACTGGCTATAGTGATCTGATTGGGTGAGAGACATGCATAAATTATTTATTACCACTGTAACGATAGACGCACGTTGGCCAAATTATAGACATAGACGTATCAATTATCCCTGTATCGGTAGACGCACATGTGAGTGGTGGAATTATAGAGACGGATTTATCGATTACCCCATAACAAGAGACACATAAACTATAGCCACCTGTTGGCAATATTGATCATTGGCCAAGTGGTCACTTTTGGTCATCTGCAATGTCAATGGACCTTTCCATTTTTACGTATCCCCCGCCCATCTCAAGCTAATCTCCGCTCACACCGCGATCGTGTTGGGATCGATCGATCTCTGAATTCCCTGACTATCGATTTCCAGAAAACTATACAGATAAGCGGTTGAATATTCTGAAACTAATTTGACTGTGTGCTGTTGCTGCCTATGGCAGCAACAGCGCCAAGTCAAATTAGTTTCAAAATATTCAACAGCATGGTTATTAAATAGTCGAGACAAACAATTCTTACAACGTGTCGGACCTTTAAGAGTTAAAGACGTTCCGTATAGAATCATTTATGATTTAATGATTATGACGTCATCCTACACACTGATTAGCTGATTATCACGTCATATGACGTCATTACTCTGCTGTGTCTATTATTGTAACAGTCATTAGTGACATGCACAAATGTATAAACTGAACGAATACACAAGCAATTAAGGAATATTGGCGCAAAGCGAAAGTATCAGATCTTTGTCCTTTCACTTATCCGTTATTGGAACAGTCAAAGGTCAAGGAATATGTTCATTTTGATTAATTAGTAATATAATTATATATCAAGTTTCCCCCACAAACGTGTATAAATTTCGATAAACATGTAGAAATATGCTATGATTCCCATTGGAATAACCTTGCAATGGCTACTAATGGTGCCAGCCTGATACCACCGCCGTATGCATCACGTAGTAAACCCTGTAACAGTAAACTTCCATGTTGCTATGCAAAAGGCTTAATGAAATAACACGATTGCTTATAAAATTTACAGGCATAACTTACCCAAAAAATGTCCGAAAATATGGAGAAATAGACTATGTTTCAAGCACTACTGCTGTTGCCCCTCCCCTCAACACCCCCCCCCCCCCCCATCACCCACCATCACTCCACCCCACCCCCACCCCCAGCACCACCATCCCCATCCCAGCCATAGCACATTAGCTTGTCACCACCACCACCATCCCCATCCCAGCCATAGCACTTTAGCTCGTCTGACTTAGTTCCCTCGAGGACCAAGAGCAACACCCGTCAATCCTGGGCTAGTGCTGCTCTGACATCCACAAGGCAACGTGCAAGCGCGTCAGATGCTCATCCTGCGCTGGTGTAGCTCGGCCTACGACGGGGCTCTGGCTAGCACGGATCCCGACCCGTATACATGGGCGTGCAGTGCCAAGTAGCAGAAGGAGAAAGAACTTTCTTAGCCATTTCCCCGAAAATTCGTACATGGGTGTGCAGTGCCAAGTAGCAGAAGGAGAAAGAACTTTCTTAGCCATTTTCTCGAAAATTCGTACACACATTTACATACTTGTCAAATCGTTAATATTCAATATTTTAAGACGATTTTTTCAGAAACATACCTAAAATACTGAATTAGCAAGTCCAGTGCTAAGAATTTCGATTTTCACAGTTTATATCATAACATTTCACTGATTTGCGCTATACCCTGAACACCGGCATTTCCGCACTTCCGTATTTTGCGAACATAGTGCAAATTTAGCGAATTTGATTTAGCACAAAATTTACATGTTAAAACACACTTTTTCTACTATGATCCTAACGCAATATACTCGTGTATCCAGTGGGAAGATTGCGATTTTCAATGCTTAAATCATGACCTTTAATGGTTTTTCGTAGTGCTGTAAAATAGATATTTTGTGACTTTTGGGAAAGATATCAGTGTGATAGTAAATAAAAACGCTCTGTGCGCGAGAACAACACACATTGTGCATTGCCCAGGGACTCGCAACAGTTTACCCCGTCACTGCATCCAATCATCTCCTATATAAGCCCATTTGATTTTATGGGGTTTTTTCTACTATGATCCTAACGCAATATACTCGTGTATCCAGTGGGAAGATTGCGATTTTCAATGCTTAAATCATGTCCTTTAATGGTTTTTCGTAGTGCTGTAAAATAGCTATTTTGTGACTTTTGGGAAAGATATCAGTGTGATAGTAAATAAAAACATGTAAATTTGAAAAAGTGTAATGATATATGTTATTCTAGACAGGAATATATCTAGCACAATCTAATCTTTGTGAGGAGTTAAATGTATCTCACGCCCATACCCCATTTACCTACTGTGACTAGCTCGCTCTGTGCGCGAGAGCAACACACATTGTGCATGACCAATTGCACCACTGTCATCCACGAGGCAACGCAAGACTACACCACGTGCACATCCCACGTGAATGCAGCTCAGTCGACGGCGGTAGGCCCGCTATAATAGAGAGGACTTATAGGAAAAACACATGATAAAGCTGAACTTTTGCATACAGCTTCTCTACAGCATTAGCAGCAACATATTAAAAGTCCCCGAGTTTCCTCCTTGAGCTAAGTTCAGAAATCAATTAAACATGTTAATTAGATTGTTTTTTTAGTCAACAAAAAATCTCAAAAAATTATAATGTGTCAGAAATGGGTCAAGTATGGTACCTATGGAAAGGAAATGAGGTATAGAGCTAAAAAGAATAACAATTAAGATAAAAAGTACGCCATAGCTTATTAATTAATGGTATAAAATGTCATAAGATAGGGTTCCTCTCAAATGTAATAGGCGTTTGTGATAGACAAAGCTAAAACTGGAAATGGCCATTAAGACGTCCTAGTTCATAAATCTACTAAGATTTTGCCAGATTTCCGTAGGCAACTGTGGTGCAACAGGCCGGATTAGACACTAGGCTACTAAAGCTACAGCCTAGGGCCTCGTGCTTAAGGGGGCCTCCCGCTTTAAACCAAAAAACAAAACAAAAAATGTTTTTTCTATAAGCTATGTAGCGCAAAAGAGACAAACTCGTTACCATCTACACTACAGTAATGCCCATTTGCAGTCCAAGTGAAGAATACTTTTTTAAAATTTACCACTGAAATGACTGGCTTGGTAACCGAGCCAGTCATTTCAGTCATACATTTTCAAAAATATTCTTCTCTTGACCTGCAAATGGACATTGGCTATGCAAAGACCTGAATCTTATTGTCCATTTAAAAACACTTTGATGGTCAAAAGAATCATACAGTGGTGCTGAGTAATGACTATTTGCAGCACGGGAGTCGACTGAATTCAATTTGTGTAAATTTCAACAGTAAATTTACACATGTCTTCTCTTGGCCTTCAAAAATTATAATTATCTTGAAAAATCCTGACCCATTAGCCTAGTAATTAATTATTTCTTAAACTATGCTAAATAGACCTCAGATTGCATCTCAGAGCGTCTGGATTTATAAACGCAACCCATAGGGTCTCCAGCCTAGGCCCTCGCACCAGCTTTAGCCAGCACTGGATCCAATCATCTCCTATATAAACCCATAGGGTCTCCAGCCTAGGGCCTTACACCAGCTTAACCTGGCACTGGATCCAATCATCTCCTATATAAACACATAGGGTCTCCAGCCTAGGGACTCTCACCAGCTTAAGTCGGCACTGCGCCCAATCATCTCCTATATAAACCCATAGGGTCTCCAGCCTGGGGCCTCACAACAGCTTAACTGGCACTGGATCCAATCATCTCCTATATAATGCCATAGGATCTCCAGCCTAGGGCCTCACAACAGCTTAACCGGCACTGGATCCAATCATCTCCTATATAAACCCATAGGGTCTCCAGCCTAGGGCCTCACAATAGCCTAAGCCAGCACTGCATCCAATCATCTCCTATATAAACCCATAGGGTCTCCAGCCCAGGGACTCGCAACAGTTTAACCCGGCACTGCATCAAATTATCTCCTATATAAGCCCATTTGAGTTTATGTTTTTTTCTACTATGATCCTAACGCAATATACTCGTGTATCCAGTGGGATGATTGCTATTTTCAATGCTTAAATCATGACCTTTAATGGTTTATTCGTAGTGCTGTAAAATAGCTATTTTGTGACTTCTGGGAAAGATATCAGTGTGATAGTAAATAAAAACATGTAAATTTGAAAAAGTGTAATGATATATGTTATTCTAGACAGGAATATATCTAGCACAATCTAATCTTTGTGAGGAGTTAAATGTATCTCACGCCCATACCCCAATTGCACCACTGTCATCCACGAGGCAACGCAAAGTAGAGGAGAGGCGATTTGGGGCGCCTACTGAAAGTAGTTGCTGTGTCAGATCAACCAACTAATTTGCATCATTATCACCTTTTTCCTTAGATTTGCCGCCTTTTTGTAAAGATGTGAAGACAGGCGCCCAGATCTCCTCCATTGCGATTGGATGTTAGATGTAGAGGGTTCCAATAAGCCCCGCCCTCTCGGTAAGTCATGTGCCTCCTGTAATCCAATGCGATGAGCTTACTGGTAATTATTGTAATGATTGACAAGGGTTAAAAACCGGGGAATTAAGGATGAATAACGGATTGAAGGGCTACATGTCTGGACTCATTCGATCGTGAAGTCCCACCCCCTCGTTAAGTGACGTGCCTCCAGGCATTCAATGAGCTGATGGTTAATGTGTGTAATTAACGTTGATCTGTTGGAGCCATGCCAAAAACTCAAGGGTTAATGTATTATGTAATGAGGGACGACCATCTGGACACGTCTTTTCCTGGGAACTCGTTTGATGACGAAGCCCCGCCCCCTCATTAAATCACGGTCTCCAGGTATCCAATGAGGCGAGCTTAAGGGTAATTAGCATAATGATGCGTGACGAGCGTTAATCGATAGGTATAAGGTGGATTGACAGGTTACATGTCTGGACACGTATTTTTCTGATTCTGGGAACTCGTGCAATCATGGAGGAATTTTAAATGGTCGAGCTATAAGTAGGGGCACTTGCGGATGACGTCTTCATTAGTCTAACGGGTTGATCATTATTAAACTTCCGAACCTCAGCTCTTTTAGCCGTGACAATGTACAAGGATCAATGTATAGTGTAAGGACAATCAATTAGTTATTACCCTGACAGATTAACTAGTCGAGCTTTAAACAACTCTGACCGCGTGTAACGATCGTCAGAGTCGTACAAAGTTCAGTGAATCAATTTTCAATCGTATTAAGGAAATAACAGCAAACTATTACATTTTAATGGGTCTCGAGCGGCCACGCAATATTTGGACAAAACTTCCAGTCTTATTTGACTCAGTGTTTGAACGGGTTATAGTCTCGGGTTTCTTTCAAAGTTTCTTCAATTAAAACAACACAAGTCATTTCACATTTCACAATTTTTTAATAAAATAAAGTTTCAGTAAATCTATACACACGATAAAATATACAGCTGATAAATATACAGATGATAATAATAATAATAATAATAATAATAATAATAATAATAATAATAATAATAATGATAATGATAATAATAATAATAATAATAATAATAATAATAATAATAATAATAATAATAACATACATACGAATAAGTGGGGAAAAAATTATAACTAAATATATGTAAAACGAACACATGTGATAATGATTTAATTAAAATATAAAATTTACAAATGTTTCGAGCAGGATCCAGAACCTGTAAAAGCTAAGTGATAGACATAGAGAATGATTCGACTGAGGTATTACGTGAAACTGATTTTAGAGCTATTATTTAAATAAATTTGAAACCGATCTAAGCAATACTGAACCCCTAACAGGTTGGGTGTAAAGATAGGGTAGGGATTTATACAGTGGAAGGGGTTGGAGATATTAACTTCCAAAGCCTTGGGAGTATTTTTAATAGGTTAAATAACGGTTTTTATAGCAAAAACGGCTCAATGTATGAATATATAACAATTTACTCGAGGCACCCTCTCCTATCGCCCCCACCCCACCCCTCCCAATATAGCTATGTATCTCCCTCCACACACGTGTACATTTCTAACAGATAATAATAAGGCAGAAGATTACTTACTCATGCTCGATGAAGGATATGCTAGTAATCTTCTGCGTTACGAGTTAGAACATTATACATAGTACAAACATACCGTCTCAACCGTCACCCAAACCCAAGCCCATTCTATAACTACGTATCGCCCTCTGCACATATCTAACTGATAATTAAGTAGAAGATTACATTCTCCCCCTTGATGATAGGTATGGTAGTAATCTTCTACGTTACAGCTTAGATCATTATACATAATACAAACATGCCAGCTCAACCGTTTCCCCACCCCACCCGAATGGGGTTTTTCCAATTCGCTCCCACTCAAACCCCATGCACCCCAGATTATGCTCGACAACCCCAGACCCACCCCAATATGAAAGTACACCTCAACTTTTCCACACCCCCCCCCAACCAAGGCTATCGTAAAATTAGATCCTAGGGATTCCCTGAAAGCCATACAGTTTAGTATGATAGTCGTTAAAAATTATACGTTTTTTGTAAGTAAATCCGAAACGTTTCTCAGTATCCTTACTCAAAAGTCTATGATCTTTATTGCTAATGATAGTATTAGGATACTGAGCAAACGTTTCGAGATTGTGATCGTTGACCGTGGCTAACAGAGTATCGAAATCCAACCCTTATTCAAATAATTCAACGTTAAGCCATTAATTTTGCAGACATTCTTGATATTCCCAGTCTGTCTGTCTCGGGCCACTCATCGGGCCAGTGTTGACACATTCTGTTATTTCACTGCGGGAAGGAACTTCGTCCATGAAATAACCGAGTCTGTTGTGGTAAACGGGGATTAGATGAGGTTTATCATGTTTTTGAATGTACACGATAGAATCTGTATCATAATAGATGCAACTCGAGCCTACAGCTATAAGGCTTCGTAGCAAATGCCTGGCATAACTCGTGACAAACGCGACGATCACGACATTGGTGCGATTATCCACTGGCATGAATGGCTCAACTCGCAATAGCGCATTAAGAGAGTACTGTCATTGCATACATGGATATCTTTGACAGAAATTGTTCTATCTGTCAGCAACTTCAACATGGCGCTATACGAATTGACGTATTCGTGTTTAGGGTAGGCGTTGAGGGCGAAATAACCCCATAAAGAATTCAGCACCTGTTTTGCCAGAATACCCCGATGCTTCTTGCTTAATTTTCAAAAAAGATTTTGATGTATCCCTTGAAAAGCGTATCAGTACGTTCTTCATAGTGCCATATCTCGGTAAACTCTAAGATACGATACCGGCTATGTACCAGCTCCATCAACTCCACAGACGTCCATACACCATGTAGAGCGCACTCACGATCGCTATGAGTACATTCAGTAATCCACAAATCGTGAGCACATTTACTGCACAATGGAAAGAACAAACGTTGGTTACATCTGCATGGGAGGACAGGGAAGAATAAATCTTTAGGAGGCAAACAGATGCACTTTATCAAACTGAAGTAAGACCCTAAATCCTCTACTGGTTTAAAATCTTTAATGATTACTTACGGGTTTGCCTAGAGGTTTACTCACGGGTCTTAAAAACTTAAGGATATAGCGAAGTGATGTCCACTTACACTATATACGCGTCCTCCATGGCCTGGGGATGCAAATGTATGGCATTGGTACAGCCACCGTACAGAGCATCGTGAGTGATAAGCAGTTCATGATACGTTCTAGTATTCAGAAAAGCATTAATGCTATGGTTGTTAAGCCTCTGGGCCTTAAAATCACAACCCCACATTTCGACTACCTTCAAACTCATGCATCTAAGATCACTAGATTTAGAAAGCATCTTCTGATACACTTCTTCTAAAGTTAGATCAGGCTAAAAAATTATTTGGTAGTCATACGCTTACAAGGCAGACATTTCGGACATGTGTGCACGTAACAGCCATAGTACTCGAAGTACTCATCCATGTCTGAGCATTAACCATCCCGCGATCGGTTAAATGCTTCAGGTTCGTCGCCAGTTAGAGTGTGTTTAATAAACACATTCTTAGAATGAGCCAGGTAATCTAGCCACTTACATGCTTCTATGGAGTAACGTTTCTTGTTACATAGGTTAACGTACCCTGTAACAGGCAGAGATACTAGCTTATGCTCATTAAAGTAGTTAGCCCTATACACCTTATTACATAATGATGCTAACATCATAGATGACACGAAAGGCGGTATCCGCATTTCATAGATGAACATTTCATGAAACTTACCACAAGCCATGCATAGAATATCTACGTCAGACCTGCAGTAAAGTTTCATGGCATCCCTAAAATTGAAAACACTGTCTTTAACCAAGTCATACCACGTGTCAAATTCCTTATGCCCTGACACAGCCATACTGTCAGTGCCGTAAGCGTCAATCGAGAGGTATGCTCCTACGTAATCAAAGAATACATTACTGTCTAGGAGATGCGGGAAAAATCCTTTATTGCTAGGCAGATTGAATATTGCGGGTAGTTGACGCAGTTGAAATGTAAGAAATAATAGACTGTCCGTAAAATGAATGTCACTGACATTCAAATACACCACTTTATTACCGTTCATTATTACGTTGGTCGGTTTAAGTTCTGTACTTCTAAAGAGCCACTCCATCACTAGATGCAAGTCAAAACCACGGCTGTTATGAGCTATTGTAATTCAGTCACGAAAACGTACAACATTAGTCTTATGCGTACCCTTACACTCAGATTTCGTAGCTAATAACCATTGCATGAAATCGGTTAGAGCATTAGAACCTTCGAAGATAACCTCTCTTCCTCGTTCATCGCAATCCGAGCAATACTCGTCATGAGGTTTGCTAATGCATACAGAGCAAGCTATCTGAGCCACGACATAAATAACCCCATGATGCTTTGTCACTTGATTGGTTTCAAAATCATAAAAGATGAAACATTGAGAGATGGACGATAAGTCCTTATTCATGTTTTTAGTGTCGCGTGCCTTATGTTTCGTGGTTAAGCTCATGTGTTCTTCATTATAACTCTGCATATAACACACATGGTTCCATAAATCAACTTCAGTCATGCACCTAGGACATTTCCCCTGCCCACAATGATGTTTAGAGCGAGAAGCAATGTCTAGTAGTTTGCAAGTTTGCCGCAGTCCCCACAAGACATACACGTAGCGCACATTCCAGACTTGACTTGATTGTTGTAGCAACCCTCGCTCTTAAACCATCTGCTACAAGCTTCGCAATAGCCATTGGCGCAATCGTCGCAGTAATAACTACAACCTTTCAAGGCCTTAACACTGGTTATGTATGCATAATGATCATTATACAGATATAGGGGACGAATTTGAACGCAATTATCCGCACCCCTGTATATGCAGTGTTTATTCTCTGCCTTGCTATATACTCTTAGAGAAATGCTCTGTGGGGTCAACATCTCTTGGAATCCATTCCAAGTTTCGGCCCATCAAGCCACGTCAGCAGGTACACCTGCCTGAGTATGCAGTTCTCAAGCTTTCATACATTGATGCTGATTATCACCTAAACGTCCTCCAGCTAGAAGTCTAGCCTACCTTCTAAGCTACATACGATCATCCTTCGACGCTGTGGAATCTAGATAACATAGCCTAATCGCCTTACATCGGGCCATACACATATTATCTTGATTCCTAACAGTGATACAGCATTTTTTCAGCATGGCTTTCAACTCCAACTCATCGAGATATAATTTGGCAAGATTATTATTCCACCAAGATCCGCTAGGCATTTCTACATGAAAAATCTCCTTAGAAAAGTCCCCATCGAGACATTGTCTCTTTGAGATTGACTCAGAAATTGTGTTCGCTATTCTGTAGCCATCAGTTCTCGGGGTGTTTAAATCCGCGTGATTTATTGTGACCTTGCTGTAATCTTGAGGCGATGCATTCACACTAGCGTAAAAGCGCTCTAATATTCTTTCGAATATAGAGTGCACGTGCTTTGAAACTTCAACCAAATTCTCTGTATTGATGGTGTCTGGATTAAAGTTGACAGAGTAAGAATTTTCGGTTATATTAAAACGCCTGGACTGAAAGTCGCGCGTGAGAGTTATATCGTACATATCATCGATGGCGGGTGTGTTGGCTCTAGGCGTAGTTGTTACAACGGCATCAGAATGTCTGTTCGCCCCCTCTACCCCAGAATTCCCCCTCTACCCCGTTAACCCCTCCTCCTATCATATTAGCTTCCATATTCGTATCATTAGTTTCACATAAATTAACTCTGTAGACTTGAGCATATTTATTTGTGCAATTCTTGTAATTATTCTTGCTAGTCTTCTTAACCAGGGTATAGGGAGCGCTAACATAGTTGCTGGAGGTGGGTGGGGGATGGCGGCTGCGGGGTCGGTTCAGTAGTGTCGGGGTGGTGGGTGGGTGGTGGTGGGTGGTCGAGTTGGCTAGGGTGGTCTGGGGTGCTGGGGGTAGTGTGGGAGCGTTAGCATTGTTGGAGATCAGGGACTCGTAGGGTCTCCAAAATTTTACTACAGCATTTGAGTGTGTAGAGTTTGGATTAGAATTTAGGGATTGATGGAGTTGCGGGGGTGTAATGGTGGACGTTACAGGTTGATAATGGTGAACAGTGGTTAAGAGTTCAGTATCGCTTAGACAGTGCATTAAAATATCTATATTACGTTGCAATACATCATCGTCTTAAGAATTAGAACATCTGTGGAAATGTTGCGAGATATTTTGCTCTTCAAAGCTATTCATCTCAGTACCTCACCGGAATCGTGTTCTACGGCCCTGTTTAAATTTGCAGGCTCTGAACCCCGAACGGGCTCGTCACTCCTCGAGCTCGTTAAAGCAGCCCCAGGGTTCGATCTCCCTAAGGACCGCCTCAACACAGTAGTCACGTCGTTCACACCATGAGAACTGTAGTATTATATTTATAGTTCAAAACCTATTTCACAAATCCAGATGTCAGAGAGACATTTCAATTAACTCTCATTATATTGTACTGTTTAAAAAACACAGAGACGCCTCGTCCTTATCTCAACAAATGTATCTTAGAAATAGTAAATATTTGATCGAAGCATAGAAGAATGCTACGCAGATAGCTCATTCATATCTGTTACTGGATCTTAAACAAACAACTCCAGAATATCTGCGCCTACGGACAAGCATGCATCCTACTGAAATTTGTCATGCTTATATCCCTAAGAAGACGTAGAGCTGAAAGTGGGATGATCCCTCACAGAATTTCAAAACATTTACCGATGCTAAAATACTTATCTAAGGCATCGCCTAAGACATGGAACGATGTAATTCGTGGATTCTCGAAAGGCGTATGTCAGGCCTCTTTGAATGTTGTATGCAGCAATGTAAAACTGTCAGACCCATCTTATAGGAAACTCAAGAAATATAAAACACCTTACCCTCCTCTTTCCAAGAAGAAAGGTTTATCTGATTCTCGAAGGTGAAAGGTGTTGCAGAGTGGTGGTTTTCTTGGTGCCTTATTACCAGCCGTGTAGTGTCATTGCTAGGGAAGTTGTTCGGATGAAATGAACATGGTTACTCAACTTCCTGGGGGAAAAGCACATATACAAAAGAATACATCCAAGTGCGTTGTGATCCCATTACAAGTTGTTTCTTAAAATAACCTGTCATCGATTGAATATCCTTAGGGTTTACGTTTATAAAAGGCTAGCTAGGACGCTCTCTTGGGGTACTGTATATGTGTGTCTTATAGGAACACTTGCGTCTTTTACTGAGAAACATGGAACACGCCAGGAAAATGGCTTTGATTCCTCAAGATTTAGTGGAAAACCTCGATGAGCAAAGTAAGATTTCCCTATTGCTGACCGACCCTATGATTCGCAAGGCCGTAGGCTTAGATGCTGAGATAAATAAGATTTTATCACATCAAGACATGAGTGAATATGCTAAGGCTAATATGTATTCAGAGACCTTGTCAAAATACCATCACTTTTACCGGGGCTCCACATCCAGAGGAGACAGGGTGCCTACTGGCCAGATGGCATCGGACGTTAAACCAGACCAATTGTCAGGATTCTCTCTGGGGATGGTGGTGCAGACTATAAAACTTAAACCTAAGAGCTATAAAACCAAGGCTCAAGGCTTACATCATCATCAGGATTGATAAGTGTGAATGAACGTGGTGAGGTTAGCATTGAGGGCGGACATCACGCTACCAGCAATATCACTGATTTGGTTACACACGGGTTAAGACAAAAAGGTGACGGCGGAGATGGGAGTTTAACAAGGGAGTTTTATCAACTTCTCCGAAAGCGTAACGTTCCTAACCAGCTAGTTCGTGAAGAGAGAATTATTAGAAATATATATGGTGATAAAGAAAGAGAACAAGAATTGTCTCCTTCCGCTTCGCTTAGCAGAAGCTCTAGTCTTAGTAGGGGTCGGAAACGACATCGGGATAACGCACCCATCATGTTATTGGCTATTGTCAAGAAAATGAGGAATCCATTCCGAGGTTTGACAGCTTCACCTAGATGGGAGAGTTTGTTTGTAGACAGTGGATCTAAGAAAAAGAAGAAGAAGAAGAAGAGAGATTATGGATGACGTCACAAAGACATATGAACAAAAATGTTGAATTAGCAAATATTTATTTTAACCCTTCTAACCCTGGTTCTCTTTCTGGTCGTAAACAGCTTTATCACGCATTGAATAGAAATATATCATGTGCCTATGTTGATACATGGTTACATTGTCAATGCACATACACATTGCACAAATCCCGACGGGTTAAGTTCTGTAGATGAGCTATTAGAGTGTCCTCAATGGATGAGCTTTGGTACGCAGATTTGTGCTCTATAGGGATGCTCGCAAAAGACAATGACAATGTTAGATATCTACTCTGTGTAATTGATGCTCTCTCTAAGTATGTATGGATAGAAACTTTGCAAAATAAAACTTATCTGTCAGTTCGCAACGGTTTCAAAAACATATTCAATTGTACTGACCGTCGGCCATCTGCTATTCAGACGGATAAGGGTGGAGAATTCACAGGTAGTGGAGTTCAAAGCTATCTCAAGGAAAATGGTATCCATTTCTATACATCTCAAAATGAATCACACGCAGCCATGATAGAAAGGTTTCAACGAACTTTGAAAGAACGTATATTTTAATGTAAAGTACATTACCTACAAGAATACTAGACGTTATGTAGATATTTTGCCTAAACTATTGCATTCGTATAACAGAACATTGCATAGCAGTACATGCATGAGACCGATCTATATCGATCAAAGTACAGATTATCTAGCTCGGGTCGGATGACTGGAAATGGTAAAAAACATAAGTCACGTTTGAAAACTGGGATCATGTACATATATCTCAACTCAGAATGCCATTCGAGAAGGGAGGGGCATCACGGTCACTGGAGTTGAGCGATATTTAAGATTACGCAAATCAAAAGCGACTACAAACCGATCTTATATGTTCTTAATGACTACGAGGATGAGCGGATAGTCGGGACACTCTATCACGAAGAATTATAGAGGGTTAACAGGCTATATTCAAATAAAGAGTCCAAAATCGAAATGATCATTAAAAGTAATTTAAGAGTAAATTTAACTCTTGGATTTCTGAAAAGTTAATTGTAAATACAGAGAAGAAAGGTGCTAGGAGAAAATGGTGTGTGAGTGAACAGACGGAGTGGCATGTGGCGAGCGATGGGTGCACGTGTCCCAAAAGAGGAAATCGTTTGCATTGCTCAGATTCTCATTAAATATATAGTTATGATTACTTGTGTGGTTAATCTTACTCGAAGAGATAACGAAGATAAGACTGGAATTTGGGTTTCTTTGTTAGCCGATTGTCTTGGGTACATTCTACTGAGTCCATGTATAAAAAGTTTAAAAACACATCAGCCTGACGATGTTTGAAGATCAATTTTACATGACTCGCCCTAGCAACAGTTCGATATCATTTTATCCTGAAAATAAAGTTTCTGAATACCGAACTAGGTTACCATAGGCTCTTACATTTCAAGGTGAATGAGAAGTTGGTCTGTCTAGTGTGATATATCCACGGAACCTGTTGACATTCACAGAAAAGACTTATATCCATTTGAGAGTCGAGCGACAAGACAATAAATTTTCGCACGTATCATCGTCCTTGATTACACCTCGACTGAAACCACCCCAAACATATACATTCTACAATCCTCCTGGTTTTACACCGTTAGGGCAGCTGTGGAAATTATAAATGTGAAAATTAATAAAATCGAAATTTTCAAAGAGAACATTGTACTCAACTATTTTCCCAATCGGACAAAAATTATTAGTATTGTGATTCAGAAAAATTATTCAATCACTTTTCCTAAATCCTTAGCTGATCTCTTGGTGTTGACGGATGGAAAGGAGACAATAAAAGGGCCCACACCATCAGGAGGATATCAGACATATAATCGAGGTGGTTCTTCAAGCGGTCCTGATACTATGTATATATACTGTGATGCTGTGAGCCACAGTATAATAGGTGACATAGCTGCACCACTGTTAAGAGTTATTGCGATCGAATCTACTGAAAGTGGTAAAGATATTTGTGATTGGTCATTTCCCGACAAACAGTACTGCTCGAACTATATCGAGACTATTTCCATTCTCCTTACAGACAGGGTTGGAGATAACATAACATTCGCTGACGGATCCTTTCCATCGGTTGCGTGTCTACATTTTAGACATCATCGATAGAAAGCAAATACACATTCCAGAACAAAGAAAAAAACCCGCTTTTGAAAATCCAATGCCGCATTATAAAAGTCACTAGGCCAGTATGGAGGTAGAATGCCTGTATTCATGCGTAGTCGATATCAGGCGGGGCGTGGAATTGGAAATGTATTAGGAGGGCTATTTCGATCAGCGCTACCAATGATGAAAAGCTTGGGTAAATCTCTCAGGCGAGAGGCCCTGAGCGCTGGTTCGGTTTGGCCGAAGAGGTCATGGCAGGGAAGAATGTCTGTGCCTCTCTAAAATCTAGGGCTAAAGGCGTAGCAAAAGCTATAATTCCATGTGCTATCACTGCTGTTAGCGACCAAGGGGGTAATAAAGAAATGTATAAAAAGAAACCCCGAAATTGATCTCCTAGGAAAAACATTAAGTCAGGAGTCGTGGCAACACGTTCTAGAAAATACCAGAGGAAAAAACACGTAGGAAGTGGACGACGACGTAGACGACGACGACGACGACGCCGAGAACGAGGTCGGCGTGGAATCAACGACATATTTGTCTACAGACAAAAAGACAGACAGAAATATGAATTTACCTCTAGGATGTGAGTGTACTAAAAGTGAATTGGAGCTTTTGATGGATGGCCCATTGTAATTAGTTTGAACGATGGAAGATGGACTCAATTTCAAACCATAACATCCCTGACAGACAGCGGTCCTATGTAGTTCTATGTAGCTAGCTCACCTGACCGATATCTAGATTTGGCAGAATCTTATCTATTTTTCAAAGTTACATTAACGACTATGAGCGGTTGAACAGGGGACGACACTACTGGCACTGGTTAATAATTGGATGCATTCTCTGATAAGTCAGGTAGACGTATTTCTTAATGGTCACAACATCTCGGATTCTTCTGAGAACTACAGTTACAGATCGTATTTGGAGAATTTGCTAAACTATGAGACTGATGCCGCTAAATCACATCTTCAACTCGCCATGCGGTACCCCGATGACGCCGGGATATTTGAGGAGATAACCGACTGATATCTAGAATTCAAAGCCCGCAGGGATGCTTGTCGTCCAGGAAAAACTGTGGAATTGATTAGCATGATTCATTCTGACATATTCCTTCAAGAAAAATATCTCCTAGGCGTAGATTTGAGTGAGGGTACAACGCACAAAGGACGTTTTCTCAAGCATGTGTTTGCAAAATATTAAACCTAAAGTCAGAATGGATGAAGCTTATCTTTACATAAGGGAGGCTAACCCGTCGCCCGATCTATTGTTAAGCCATGCTAAAATCCTGTCAAGAACTAATGCTATTTACCCGATCAAACGGGTCGTCGTGAAAACTTTTACCGTCCCCGCCGGTGGTCAGTCTGTTGACAGAGACAACCTCTTTGTCGGTCAACTTCCTACATGTGTGCATTTTGCTACGATTCTAAACGCTGCTTATAATGGTGATAGCACCAAAAATCCATTTAATTTCTGCCACAATGATCTGACATAGTGTACTTGTTATATTAATGGGAAACAAGTCCCTAATAGCCCGATTAAGCCAAATTTCAGTGAAGGCAAGGTACATTATTCTGAGGCATATCTAGCTCTCCGGTACTGGAGGACTTTTTCAAGGGCCGAGGGTATCCGATCGATTCGATTCACCAGTTCCCTACCAAGACAGGGTCATTACGTGTTCCGTTTAACTTTACGACACCTCTGACAGAGACGTACAACGTCATTTGTTACGCTGAATTTAATAACAATATATTCATAGATGCTAGTAGAAATATTCTAACCGATTTCTAAGAAAAAAAGGATATTTACGAAATGTTGAACACTATTCAATTAAAACCATTTACTGAAGACAGCCCCTATAACTAGAAGATGTTTCATAGGAGTGTTTACCGTAGATCGTGTACCGCCCAGGATCGCTAGACGGCCAGCGTGTTTGATAATCAATACTCATTCCGCCAATAATCCGGGTAGACACTGGATTTGCGTGTATTACACACCATTTACTACTCAACACGGGCGTGAATTTAATGCCTCATTGGGTAGACTTCCTACAGACGATCGAATGTTGTCAGCTTTCCATGGTGGAAGTCGAGACCATCTTTTACAACTGGCAACGAGTTCAACCCATGAGGTCTACAGCCTGTGGTACTTACTGTCTACATTTTCTCTAGCATAGATGTAGAGTGCGAACTATGAGTCTATCTTACACGATTTATCCATTCGCGATGAAAATAAGCAAGAATCGCTCATCCATAAACTTTATCACCAAATTTTAATGAGGAAGAGAGTTTGCACAGAAATGAAGAGGCGACGGCGGTGCGCGGCACGCCCCCCCCACCCCCTCCCACCCGCCCATCTTTTGTGAGCGACGGGAATGTAAGGCGAGTGATGGAGAAGCGAGTAACAGGGAAGCGAGGGATTGAATGATGACATTTTTTTGTTTGTTTTAATAAACAAAATCTTAACCGTGTTTTCCCAAGTCATTTTTTTTCATTTTTCACCAACCGACGACGTCGAATGATATCCGTGTGCGTGCGCGCGTGCGTACATGTACGTACGTGCATGCGCATGTGCGTGCATGCGTGTGCGTGTGAATGCATGCGCGTGTGTGTTTGCATGATTGTATCCTGGGTGGGTTGGGTGGGGGGCAGGGGGTGGTCTGTAAGGTGATGAGAACAACATGGAAGTTCATTCAAGCATTCCATCAATAAATACGTCACGGAGGAAGGAAATCATGTATCGCTTCCTTTTTCATTCAGTTATTCATTCATATAAAATCATCTTACTGGGAATGTTTGGAGTTGGAGGGGTGTGTGAGAGGGGTAAAAAATGGAAAAAAAGAGAAATTGAAATGATACATTTTTTTTGTTACATCACAACAGATATTAACGATAAGCAAAATATGTATAAGCTTTTTTTATATTTTCTTGAGAAATAGTTTCTAAACAACTTTTTAAAAAATAATAAAAAAGATGACATATATCAAAAAGCATTGTAGTAATAGAATCCAGTCAGATTAGTTTCAAAATATTAAACGGCATCATTATTAAATAGTAAAGACATACAATTCGTACAACCTGGAGGACTATTACTCGTTTAAGACGAGGTAAATCGGTTCATTTATAGCGTAATTGATTCTAGCGTTAGCCTACACGTCACATCGTTGATTATGACGTCATGTGATTGACTAAGAAAATGGAATCTTCCATTTTCCACCGACGTAAAATGTAAAGCGGGGCTCATTTAATATGGGGATCAGTCTTCTGAGAATGAACGGATCCTATCTGTCATTCAAGTATCTGATCTCATAATAAAATATGCCACGTGTTAGCTGATGTCACACACATAATGATGTATAGGTCCGTCACGGAAATGGGTAAGTCACTTACGAATGTACAAATTGTATGTTTCATAAAAAAATCTACTATTTCATAAATATTCTGTTGATTGTTTTGAATAGCGACGGCTCCAAGCTAAATTAGTTTCAAAATATTCAACATGTATGCTCATTGCATAATTACCCTGATATTGGGAAGATGGGTATTCACCTTTCCAGAGTATCCATCCATCATCTGACCTCGTATGACGTCATAATTAGCTCAGCGTGTGTATGATGACATCACAATCATTACGTCACAAAGGGTTCCATATTGTGTTATAGGCAGCATCAACAACGCCCATTCAAATTACTTTCGAAATATTCAACAGCATGTTTATTGATGACATAATTGATTATGATGTCAGCAGATCTATGACGACATTGATTATGACGTCATGTGAGTGACCGATAAACTATATTCGTCTATTGGGGGGGGGGTAGTTCTCCTCGCACTTCGCCAACGTGATAAAACAGCAGTCGATAAGTAAACGCAACATCATATGGGAAAAATGTCTAAAAGCATTCCCGGGACCTGTGGAGTCAAGCGTCATAGTTGAACTAGTGGTTCAACAGGTAGCACATCATGACTTACATGTATTGTATAATTTTTCCAGAGAGGTAAAGCGTATACAGAAAAAAAGTTATGATGAAATAACTCTTTTTTTGTATAAGCAATGCGACAGAGAGAGAGAGAGAGAGAGAGAGAGAGAGAGAGAGAGAGAGGGAGAGGGAGAGGGAGAGGGAGAGGGAGAGGGAGAGGGAGAGGGAGAGAGAGAGAGAGAGAGAGAGAGAGAGAGAGAGAGAGAGAGAGAGAGAGAGAGAGAGCGAAAGCGAGCGAGCGAGAGAGAGAGAGAGGGGAAGATGAAAAAACTAAGAAAAAAAATATGATTGATTGATGGAGAGAGAGAGAGAGAGAGAGAGAGAGAGAGAGAGAGAGAGAGAGAGAGAGAGAGAGAGAGAGAGAGAGAGAGAGAGAGAGCGAGCGAGCGAGCGAGAGATAGAGATAGAGATAGAGAGAGAGAGAGAGAGAGAGAGAGGGGAAGATGGAAAAACTAAGAAAAAAAATATGATTGATTGATGGAGAGAGAGAGAGAGAGAGAGAGAGAGAGAGAGAGAGAGAGAGAGAGAGAGAGAGGAAGATGGAAAAACTAAGAAAAAAAATATGATTGATTGATGGATATCAATCACATTCTCTCTCTCAATCGATGTGTGACCATATGATAATAAAATTTTGTGTTTTTTGCCATACATTTGTCTTTAGCAAAATATATGCAACCACACAAAACATATATTTTTTACTAAAGTCACATTTAGGATTGAATAAAAACAGAAATTTTGATTCAGTTGTTTCTATATGTACCAGAGATCTGATGATATAGAATGAGATGATGACAAAAGGGGAAAGACAGCTTAGGAAACGTGCTTGAAAAGGTGGTGTGTGTGTGTGTGCCTGCGTGCGTTCGTGCGTTCGTGCGTGCGTGCGTGTGTGCGTGCGTGCGTGAGGGCGTGCGTGTGTGCGTGCGTGCGTGCGTGCGTGCGTGTGTGTCTCGAATACATAAACAAATCAATTGAAGGAAAATCAACCAAAGAAAGAAAACTGACAATATTAAGCAGTATTCCCATACTAACTGTATCCCATACATGTTGGTATGGACATAGAGTTTAGATAGGGTGGAATTTCTATCCTTGGTTTAATCTCTTGTCCCCCTCCCAAAGAAAAGATCGTTTTATGATTTTCCATTTCCCACACATTATATTTCTTCTTCCTCTCTCTCTTAGTATATCTAATTTAACAATTTTTTGTTAGCGAATAGATCTATAACAGGTAATTTAGGATAACAATTGGCCTGATATTGAAATGCTGGTACCGTAGAAGATTTCCTTGAAGACAGATTTAAATGTTTTGGATTTCGTGATGTCCAAAGGGTAAAGTCGAAAAGTCTGGGCATATAACTCATTTAGTGTAGGTTTGTTAAAATCTTTTGAGCAAGTGTTTTGAGAGAAGATTATGATCACGTGTTCTTAAGATATTTTTAGGATAATCTGCAAAGGATTCAAAAGTTTTATCTAAAACATATTTATGTAGTGTATCATAATTTATGTGCAGGTTTGCGAAATTTAACTTTAACCCTTTGACCTCGCAAATCTCCTTCACACTTATACCGTTTGTCATTTTATATGCATAGCTTTTAGGACCACATGATAGAAAGTTTGTAATCTTATATTTTTTAGGCACTTCTTCTGTATAAGCTCCTAATATATCGTGTTTCACAGCTACTAAAGGAGGAATTTTGTCAGATTGTTTGTAAAAAATTGAATCTGTGCCAAAATATAGGACTGATCCGGCTAACCATTCTAGTGTTGCGAATAGATGTAGACGTGCATGTTCCATTACAAAAAACAGCGATCACTACATTCGTATTACATGGTGCTTGGTCAAAATCTTCTGCAGGTCCTACTGACATTAATAATAGGTTATCATTACAGCACATCACGTCCTTAACAATTTTGGTTGAATCGGTGAAAAGATCTCGCATTTGCTTAGCTGACGTAACATACTGACTCTTTGAAAAGCTTCGCTTCGCAAGAGATCCCCAACAGCTATTCAAAAAAAGTTTCTAGACTGAATGCATTTTCTGATTTTTTGAGATGCAAACATAATTTAAGGATATCCCCTCTATTTCAAAGTACTCTTTGACGTATTTTTCAAGTTCTTGCCGAGTCTCACATTCAATGGGGAAATCAGAGGCCTCTTGTTTTAATTTTAAGAATTTATCGAAGTAACAATCACATATTTTGTTACTCCACTCTGAGTAATTCCAAACTTCGAATATAGTACGTATTTTATGACCAAGTTGGAGTGCTTTAGAAAATTCGAGAGTTGTCCAGGTACCGTTTAAGCTGCGTTCGTCATCATTGTGCTCACAAGCGGTTTCAGAATTAAGTTTTGCGCACGTATAGAATGATGTAAACGGTAGCTTTCCATCAATTTTAACTGGTAGGGGTGGGTGGAAGATATTTCTAGGAGAAAGTACATTAACCTTTACTAGTCCGAAATAGTTGTCCAATTCTTGAAAATCATGCCTTATAACTTCAGGGGTCCCTATCAGAAAATCTTTATATTTTAACACGTATGGATAGCGACTACAAATATCCGAATAGAACATGACTTCGCCCATCCTCAGCCTTGTCTAACACTTTAATGGCATTTGCCCTACATCCATATAGCGAATCTCAGGAGTTAATGGGTTCGTGTTATATACGCCTTTTTACAAAATCTGAAGCAACGGAGTCAGCTTTAAGCATACGCTTGACATCACATGACAATATTTCGTATACTGTAAAACTATTTTTTTTAAATTCATGTAGGCGTGTGAGACGCCTGAAGTAGCAATTCGACATTGTCAAACAAGGATCGAAGGGGCTCTTAATTAGATTTCTATTCTTAGGGAAGCACTTCAGACACCCCGTAGTAGAACAACCTGAAAATTCCCAAAATGGATTTCTTAGCTTCACAATAACCATCTACATACCGTCCAAGAATCTGACATTCGCCTGAATGTAGGCCATGTTCAATTTTAATACACATTCTGTGTACCTCAAGGTCGATCCACTTACAACCCTCCACGGAATATTATCTAAGAGCCCGATAACTATTCATTGAAATTACTGGAAGTTCCGATTCTCTAAGAAGATGTTTTCTGATTTTTAAATTACATGTCGCTGGTAATGTAATACATGACACGAAAGGGTCTATATCTGTTTGTTCGATAAACATTTCGCGAAATTTGGAACAGGCTAATCGCAACACGGTGACGTCAGACTTGCAGTAAACACGGAATTCCTGCTTAAAATCGAATACCTTATCTCGCATAGAATCATACCATGAATGAAACTCATTAGCATCGGTTATTGACATGTCTTCATAACCATAAACAGGTCTAGGAAATATTTCACCTTTATGGTTTTGATTCTCGGTGATATTTGCAAAATGATGGAAAAAGGCCTTGTTTTCGATTGCAAATCAAACATCTCAAATAGCTTACGCCTAGGTCGTAAGGATGTGTTTTTGTATACTTCCCTTAATACAAGATGATTGTCAAATGAGCGTCCATTGTGAGTTAAGACGATAGCATCTCTATGAACGCATACGGTTTTCAGAGTCTTCGCAGAGTATCTAATTGTTTCTGTAGCTAACAGCCAGGTTAAAATGTCTTTCATACAAGTTTTACCATAAAATACATACTCTTTCTGCCTAATATTACATGCTGTACAGGATGAGTTAATATCATCGGGCATGCACTCTGAACAGACCTTATTCGCTACAACCAAATTTGGCTCATGCATCCCCGACGACTCAATGTCAAAAAATATATTTATATATTTGAGGGAAACCATCCTCTATATCAAGTTTAGTCTCTTACCCTAGTCACACCCTCGTCGGATGGAAACATAAAACATTTGTGTTCATTTACATTTACAAATTCTTTACAATAGTAACATTTATTAAAGACGCAATGATGTTTCGTATCAGGGGAATTTTATATAGTGCAATAGCACGTAGCGCAACAACTGACATTTTTCCTAGTTTTATTGCTCGCATGACGGTAAAAAAAATTCAGAAATTTTGAACCATCTGCGACATTCCTGACAATAAATGTTTTCTTTAAAGTGACACGGTGGCTGAGATTTGCATGACGTACATTTGGCCTGACAGCCGTGACGATTTTTGTTGTGATACGATCGACCACATTAATTACAAAAATAACTGTGTCCCACGACAGAGGTTATCGACGATATATAGGCAAAATGCTCATTGTGCAAATAGAGGTTGAAGCAGTTTCTAGAGTTTGGATTCCTCTCAAAAATACATTCATTCATTTCTGACGCAGAGTAGTATCATAGGAATGTTAAGTTATCTGGGTCAAATATGTCAAATTTAACTCTACGGTTATTTCAAGGTCGTGACCTAGAAAGTATGGTTATGATAAGGTAGCAAATCTAGAGGTTATAAGGCTCAACAGTCTATGATGTTTAGACGAGCAGATCAACCCAGGTGTTAATTTGACCTCTATGACCTCAAAAGCCTGTCAATGATAAGTACCAAATTTGTTGATGACTGGATCAGAAGTTTCAAATTAACAGGAAATCGCAAAAAGTGGTGTACATTAAATGGCTCGAATGTTTAGTATCAATGGATCAAGAATTACAGGGATATTGCCATTGTAGATTTTATGATATCAGGACACCAGATCTATGTGACATAGGACGGATTTCCAATCAATGTAAAGGATTCTGGATTTAATGAAAGAAGTTGAGGAGATAGGAGGACAGGGTATGGATATGGCTGTAACTTAAATTAGATTATTGGGATTGAATATTGGCAAACAATGGTGATGATCTTTCCGGATTAAACTTAAAGTCCGCATGTCTCTGCTTTTTGGCCAAACTTGATCAATAGTATCAATATACCAGTGATCAAGTTATGATCAAAATTCAGATATGTCTGACTTGGTCAAAGTTGCTCGTTGCTCAGTCACCACCAAAGCTCCTCATTAACCGACCACAATAATATCCTTGATCTATCTAATGACGATGAGATCGTAATGAGAAAAATTACGGCCGATCAATCCAGATACACATCGATTAAAATTCTAGCAGTTAAGGTTAAACAGTTCCAATCTCTCTTTCAAAAGACACGGGCGGTTTAAACTTCTTTACAAGAACCAGAAAATCCGTCTATCTGGGAATGATACTAATTGATGGTTAATCTACATGCGTTTGAGAAAATTCTGTAAATGAAACTATGAAAACAAAAAAAAACCTTTAATCATTCATTCATTACATAGATGATAAAAACGTGAATGAATTGATATTGATATAGTATGAATGGAGTAATGAACTAACGCTATATTTATTATATTTATAAAAGCGCCAGTGATGCGTTATAAGCATGATATAGAAACTGAATAAATTTATATGTAAATAAGCGGAAAGAAAATTATTTTTGGAAATCTGATAATTGAAATTGTAATCAATCAGCCCATGGTTTTCACTAAGGGTTAATTTATTAAAGAGGCAATCACCAAATAGCATAGCAAACTTGTAATCAATTTGAATGCATATTTTAATTCATGGAGTATGCATTACAAGTTCAATGGTATTTTAATAGCGAATTGATCGCTAGTCGGTAGGATGATAATAATGAGATGTATTGGGTAATTCAAGACTGATGATGTCATGAATTGGTTGATTGGTTACTCAGGCCATGGAACTAGAAACTAACCAAGTGTATATGATGATTACTGAATCATTGTTGGTTACTTGAACTTGGACAAATGACGTAATAACAACAAAATGAAACAAATATTCAATCAATTTAAATAGAAATATTTCAAAAATAAGTATGAAAATTTACTTATAGAATATTTTGAAATTTGGTTACATAAGTAAAACTCTGGACAGTCTCTGCACCACGCGAGTTGGTCGGGGTGTATGGTAAATAATTTTGAGAAATCACAGTTAAAATATAGATACCTTGAATATGCTGAATACAGAATTGTGGTCACGGAATGAAGGCGAACAGATGAAGATCCGATCTGTCATGGCACTGGGAGTGCAAACAGACGTGAAGAAACGGATAACGAAACCGGAAGAATGTGCTGTATTCCCAAAGAGGAATGGTAAGGTCAAAGGCACTAAGATGATCCGAGATATTGAATTGATAAGCTCGAAGCCACTGAGATGATTCGTGTGATAGCTCGGCTTAGATACTGATACAGAAGATCGAGGCCGAAAGATGGCGGAGGATCGAAAAGATGACAGCAATCACTAATAAAGTCTGAACATTTCAGAAGGATGAAAGCGTCGTAAAGATGACGAGATTGATGGTATTACATGTAGACAAGATAGAATTCTACCCACCCAAACAAGGTACCAGGTTCCGCTTGCTTTGGGATGTGGTCTGAATGTGATGAGATTGATGACGTTACGGGTAGAGAATGTAGACTACTACCCACCCAAGCAAGGCACCAGGTTCCGCTTGCTTTGGGATTTGGTTTGAAGACGATTAGATTGATGACGTCACGGGTGATAAAATCGACTGATGGCTGATGACGATGATTACACTGAGGCGATGACAAAGACGAGACGACACAGGCACACTATTATGTTAACATTTTTACATGGTGAGTTCGTGGAGAATAAGCGGCTCCTAGGTGACGCATGCGCCGCATAGAGATGTGTTTCGAATTGATGAGTGGGAGTTGGCAATCTTCCTACCAAAACACTGTCACGTGATTGGTGAATGAGCACATGGTTTGCCAAATTCGCCAACGTCCATATAATGCCTAAAGATGGTTACAATCTTATCATATAAAAATTTGATAAAATTCACTGGAAAATAGAATCTCAAAAGTAATAATTATACAAGAAAAACTAATAATTATACAATTAAATTGACCAATATAACAAAATCTTGAGGAACTATTTTTCAATCATAACGGCGCCTATCATGTGCAATGAATATGCCATGTTAATTTCAAGCAATATTGATGCCTGGTCTTCCGTACAAACATCAACTTCAAAAACGCTAGATCGATCAATAGTTCACCGAGTTACATAGTGGGATGGACTTAGGCCGCTAGTACAGATCGAACAATTCTATACTCTGTGGTAATCAGTTACAGCCAGGAGCCTAATTAGCATATGAATTGGGACCTACCCGATCAGATGTTTTTTTCATGATCATAGGTATGGAATACATGGACAGTTGAGCGGGAATAAATGATAATACTGGATTAACCCATCATATCCATGTTCCCTAAATTCTTTTAAATTAAGAATAGGATGGCGTCACGCATATACTGTGACGTCACACATCACGGTAGACACGTAAGTTTAAATCGTAACCTAATATTTCTTGAAACTTAATAGCTTGGGGAAGACCACAGATTTTGTCTTCGGGTATCCCGGCTAAACGATGTAACACTATAGCCGTGGCCTTCTGATAATACTTAGTTTCCATTCTTTTAGCTATGATATCTATTAATATTCCGCTTGTCAGCAGCAGAGGAGTTAGGATTTAAGTAAACGTGACCGATTTCAATAGACCTTGCCATACAAAGGTTGCCAAAGTTAGCGACTATAACTAAACCGTGTTTTAGTAATGCTTGCTGTTCCTGCTTATATAAAAATTGCATTTTCAAATTTCGTCCCGACCCCGTTGGCATCGGAACAGGGAATATATCTATAGGAAAAGTCTGATCTAATTTTAATGGCCTTCTGGACTGGGTTACATTACTGAATGATTCCAGCAAGGTACCGGCATTCAAATCACTACTTCGGTGAAACTCAATAAAAATGGGGTGAGCTAAACTTTCATGATTAAATGTTATTCTAATCTGATCATCAGGGGCAGCTCTGATTTCAGGCCTAATAGTGTCTAGTATATGACCAAAGATTGATTAAAGACGTCTGTTCACTTGAACCAAGGATACATTTTCTAAGAAATTCCTACGGCGAAAATTATGGCTCTATTCAGACAAGCCAAACTTTCTGGAGTGAAGCTCTCGTTCTTGAGAAAAGTTATACAGAATACGTAAGTTATCGTTGTCATCGTCATCGTCGTCATCGTACCCATTATCTGCATTATTATTGGTGCCAATGACACCTTCTGTTTCTACATTTCTTAAATTAACAGCGTCTATTGAGAATTCCTGGTGGTGAATAACTTATTTCAGCAACACCACCGCCATGCTGATTGAAATATAATCCATGAGTAGTGAAATCATCACAATGTGTATCACTTCCGATAGGAAAATCACTTGCCGATAAAGCACAAGGTATTCCTTATTGGTGGGTATTATCTTCACTATTTATATCACTATCCAGGATCGAGATACCGGGTGACGAGGAATCGAATAATTCGACCACAATTTGTAACGCTTACCATATGAATATCACATGATGACGAAGTAGTAGGTATTCCATATTTACACATATTATCACCACCATATACTCCAGTATGAACCGGGATGCCTGTTGAAGAAGAATTGTATGGTACCCCATATTCGCCCGTATACATTCCATTTAAAAAGTTTAAATTCCAAATGATGTTGGCGAATAATTTTAAGTCTACGTCATCTCGTTCTGATAAATCAGTTGAAATGGTCTGAAATACAAAAATTATAATAAGAAAAATATACATAATAATACATAATATTATTTATAATAAGCTTTTCACAGCCTTCAGTCATCATAGTTTTCAAAATATTCATTGTTTCCACACATATATCTGGGGGTAGGAGGAGGTATCCAACAAATCTCGGGTTTGCGTGCGTGCGTGCGTGCGTGCGTGCGTGCGTGCGTGTGTGTGTGTGAGTTGGGTGCGTGCGTGCGTGCGTATGTGGTAGGGAAAAAATAAGCTTTTCTCAGCCTTCAGTCATCATAGTTTTCAAACTATTCAAAGTTTCCACATATACATATTCAGGTTTTTTTTTTAGTCAAATTACTTTCTGAATATTTAACAAACGCCGACACGCTGAACAATGCAATGCGAATAGCTGCTATGTAAGTCTTATGTCTAAAGTCTATGAATGAACACTTCTTAAAAAAACGCGATTATTTAGAAATGTTTCTTGCTAGTTAACCCAGGAAAACTACAGAAAAAAAAATATCCGTTTGCAGACCAGGAGAGGTATTTTTTCAAAAATTTCTATTTTACTTACTTACTTTATGTCTATGAATGCAGGATTTCCAGTAGACGTGCTCGGATCTGTCGGATTTCCAGGCGCTGTAATCGGATCTGCAGGATTTCTAGCCAAAGTGATCAGATCTGAGAGGATTTTGTCTGGCTCAGAATTGTCTCGGGGAATTTGATTTATTATATTGGTTATTTATGCTTTATCAAAGACCGATTCCATTAATCCATTGTCCAACGACATAATTGGCAGGTCTACCGGCTCGGCTCTCGATCTAAATTTCTTGGACGGAGGTGTCTCTGGCGGAGAAATCGGTTCAAGATCTTTTAGATAATCATACCGTTTTATTTTTCTCTGACTCGAACCCTTAGTTGGAGTTGAAACCAACACATTGCCAACGTTCTTCCAATGCAAAAGTTCCCCGTCAGGCAAAGTTGAATTGATACATTTTCTTTCTGATATTGACAAATCCAAAGGCTGGTCTTGGAAATCTTGACCCATTTTTTTTCTGGAAAAAACACATATTTCACAACTAGTATTTCTAGTTACAACCTTATACCAAGAGCGAATATTATATTCACAACGCACAAAAATTGGTCTGACAGTTCGATTTATATAGATATTTTCAAGCCAACTCCCCAATTCGGCAAAAACGAGGCTTCAACCCGACACTAGTTCTATTACTAATAGCGATACATGTCGGAAAGAGATTAGAACAGATAACCAATCTTCTCTCTACATTCAAACCTCTCTACAGTGACCATCTGCTTTTTAGAAAATTTACAGACAAAGAGAAGACCATTTTTGAGAATTTACCACTGGAATAACTGACTCGGCATAAGATAATGGTTCTTTAAGACCGGCAGTCCTAATTACCACACGTCTTAAAGAGCTATCATCGTGTGGTCAACATTTTAATGATTCGAAAAAGGTGATCACTTCTTCTTCTTTTCGTTCGCTGATCATACCGCCAGTCCTGTAAGTGACTATCGACATGATCATATGCGTTAAGTGCGTGGATCCATGGTTTATTAGAGTGCGCCGTGCGGCCTGGAACCTCCGTCTTCATCACTCGAGGTTTCTGTCAGGGTTACCTCACCCTTACCTCCTTTAGTCGCCTCTTACGACACGCAGAGGATACGGAAGGTGTATTCTAAGCCCCACCTACAGGGCAGGGGTGATCACTATATACAGAAGTTTGAATGTCTCTCCAAATAAACACAAATTAACCATTTCACACTAAAAAGCATTTTGTACAAATTTTAATTTTCTCTGATTGAAAGGAACTCTGAGCGATAGTTTTGTTAAATTTAAAATTAATATTACTGATAGAAAAAAAAATGATACACTAATAGAAAACAAAAAAATAATGTGTTTTGTTGCTTACTTCAGTAAAGGAATCCAAGAAATTGAAATCTGGTGATTAGTTTTAATCACAAATCGTTGCAAAATGAAGAGACTGAGAATTTATTCTATTTATACACAATTATAGTGCGAGATTTGAACTCACATTAATTTACCCCAGGTGATAGAATATTTCAGATGTAATCTTTCACAAACACACCTCATTTGTTTTAAAAGAATGCTGCTTAATGTTCTAGATTTACATTCGGTTTTAAATCTAATTTGGGGTAACAACTAATCTTCTATCAGAGGATATAAGCACATCTAGAAAACGTCTAACACTTCCAGTTGAAATTCGAATTTGACGTCGGAGGAAAATCAAATATTTGTCCAATTTATTTGAATATGCTTGTAAAAGTACAGGGTATGATTCACTGATTATTCGAGCACATAGTTTATTACATTTGAACCTAATTAAACAACACATACTGTTCACTTAGTGTACGTTTTACCATACAGTAAAACCTACCTATTGTGGTCGACTGCTTTTGGAGACCAAAAGATGATACATTGCAGTAAAACTGTGTCTAATACGACAACCTGCATTTTTGAGACCAGAAGATAGTGGTGCTGTAAGACAGCTAGTCATGCGATCGTAGTCTACGTTTTACAATACAGTAAAACCCGTCTATTGTGTTCACCTGCTTTTTGAGACCAAAAGAATGGTTATTCATTACAGTAAAACTGTGTCTATTGCGACCACCTGCTTTTTTGAGACGAGAAGATACTGGATCTATAAATCAGGTAGTCATGAAGTCATACATCTTAAGCTTCATACGTCTTCTGTGGTAAATTGTTTTCTTAAAGCAACTCTAAAGATTAAAAGCTTTTTTTGAGAATCTTTCCTTGAAATGACTGATTCGTTTTTAAAATGTTTCAACTTTGATAGAAAGTGTTAAAATGCATAATCATCATAAATTCATAATCTCATTTACCTTTGATATTTATGATTCGAATTATTTTTACTTACGTTAATATGTTTCCGCTACGGAAGTGGAGTTTCCGGTCTGGATGTGATCTT
Organism: Chaetoderma sp. LZ-2023a; assembly: GCA_034401795.1. Lineage (NCBI taxonomy): Eukaryota > Metazoa > Mollusca > Caudofoveata > Chaetodermatida > Chaetodermatidae > Chaetoderma > Chaetoderma sp. LZ-2023a. Next base: position 60,726,351 of record CM067361.1, read on the forward strand.
ATCACACCGGACATTGTTGCCATCCGTAGCTTCCATTTGAAGGATGTGTAACAGATTCAAGTGGGGATAGGAAGTTCTCACATAGTGAAACGTGTTTGGGGGTCACACCCGTCCTTACAGTTTCCTCATTACACCGGAAATTGGCGGGGTCCATGACTTCCACAGGAAGGATGTGTAAAGCCTTCAAGTGTAGTGGGAAGTTCTCAGGTGGTGAAATTGTATTGGGGACACCCGTTCATACAGTTTCCGGCTTCCCCAGGAAAACATGTGTAAAGGCTCTTTGTACATATATGGTAAAATCAAAAGCAAGGGTGTAGATTAATATTTTTTTTTTAAATTGTTTAATGTTGCGTGCCTTAATATTTAAATTTGATGACGTCACAACCCGGCTAGCGCTCAGCCAATCAAAAGCCACCGTTAATCGAAGCCCATTAACCACCGACATGTTCTAAGGCTATGCACATATTAAAGCTACGGATCTGTCACTAGAACTGGTCTGCCTGATTTCTAGACAGTATTGTTTCAATGTGTCACCAAAGCTTATTTTGATAGGTGGTCTAGAATTTTTGCAGCCAACCGGAAACTGTCAACATAGCTATTAATATTGAATACTGATGAAAATGATTCTACATTATTCCAGTCGTTAGATAATAAATCATAATATTGTGTCAACAGGGTATTCCTTATTCAACAACTCAGCGAGCCAATCATCAACATTTCAATCAATCAATCAATCAAACAATGAGTCAATCAATCAATCAATCAAACAAACAATGAGTCAATCAATCTATCAATCAATCAATCAATCAATCAATGGATTTGATGGGTGTATCAATCGATTGATGGATCGATGTATCGATGGATCGATGTATCAATGATCGATGGATCGATGGATCGATGAATCAATCGATTGATCGACTGAGCTAGCGAGCAGACGATCGATCGATCGGTCGACCAATCGGCTAATTGACAGATGGAGCAACCAACCAAGCAACCAACCAACGACCAGAAAGCCAACTAACCAAACAACCAACTTACAAAACAACCTAACAAACACTAAACAAACGAACACACAACCAGCCCCACAGCTAGCCTGCTAGTCGATCAACTAGCCAGCCAGCCAGCCAACCAGCCAACCAGCCAGCCAGCAGCCAGTAGCCAGCCGACCGACCAGCCAGCCAGCCGGCCAGCCAGCCAGCCAGCCAGCCAGCCAGCCAGCCAGCCAGCCAGCCAGCCAGCCAGCTAGCTAGCCAACCAGCCAGTCAGCGAGCGAGCCAGCCAGCCAGCCAGCCAGTCAGCCAGCCAGTTACAAATTATGTGAATTGTGTAAATGTTGTTATATTTAACGCGTACAGCTTTAACTGTTTCTAATTCATCGCTTTGATATATTACCATTGAAAACATTAGGAACCATAACATCATTATCTACTCATATCAGCGCTGATTAGATTAAATAGTCAGTAGAACAAGAAGATTGGTGTACGTTATCTTGGCTCTCCAGTTGCTAATATCTGGCGCTGGAATACACAACAACAGCTTCCATCAACATTTCCAGAATAAATAATAGTTATCATATGAAATGTGAATGATGTCGGAGGCTGAGAATTCCATGATCTGGTCGTCTGTGTCTGGTTGTCCATTCATCAGAGCTACGCAGACGTTGTATTGAGGTAATGGGGCTTGAAGAAAGATGCAGACCATAGCAATGCGGTGTGACTCTGGAACCAGCAGCAGAGGTAGCAGCTGCGACGGCATGCGAGAATAACTCTGCCAGTCAGGTACATATTTGGCGCCATCAGTGAGTCGACAACTTCTGGTTAGTATAGCTGTCGCTCTGCTAGGAATTCACGTGTGGCGGTGTAGTGACAGCACGTTGTTATGTTTTCAGTGAAGTAGCATAATAATTCCAACTGGGGATGTTTGCAATTGACGGATATCCAAAGTGCACGCGACGTGCTGGCGTTCTGCCGCTGTAGTGGCCGTGATAATGTATGTATTGTATCTTCTTTTTTTACAATCCATCAATTAAATAAATTTAAAAAAATAGATATGTAATATTACCCACGTTGCTAGAACCATTTTGGATGAATCACGAATTGAGGGTGAGTAGAAATGATGGATAAATTATTACAATTAATTATCATAGATCAATTTATGTATCTGATAATGATAGTGTGTATCCAGTATATTGTTCTTATATAAGGCTGAAATTATTAATACGTTCTAATTGCCTACCATATGCAAATCTCAATCTCAGCCAATAGTACAAACTTTGACTCTGAGCATAAATCCAATATGTTGATTTGGTTTGGTACAAAGGAAACCCGCCATCAAGGAGTGATTTGAATTGTGAGAAATCATAGGTACCTGCTAAGCAAGATTCAATCCTATGGTAATTATGGTGCTTATTGCATTGGTCCCAAACTAATTTAACACGTCAACCCGTACAGGCCAGAAGTGGCAAATTCCTTGTAAGGTAGCGACTATGTTATAGCAAATTCTGAAATTAATTTGACTGCTACATGTTGCTACCTAGGGAAGCAACTGGTTCCGAGTCGAATTGGTTTCAAAATATTCAACAGTATTTTTGGTTAAATGTCTTCAAATGATTTCAAGATATTATCACGATAATCCAAACCAATGCATTTTGTCAAAGTCATCGGTTCCTGTGAAATGTATCGCATAGGTTGATCCGGCTATAACTGAGAAATGCGTACTTTCATGCAAATATATGTCATAACAATCGCTTATGACATATGTATGTTGACGTCATAATCAAAATGCGTAATGAATGACATATTTAGCTCCATCCTGAAAATTTAAAATTCCGTCAGTTGTACGACTTTTATGTCTTTGGTGTATTTACTATTTAATACACTTTCTGTTGAAACTAATTTGACTGGAAGCTGCTGCTGCCATTAGGCAGCAACGGCATCTAACAACATCAATTTAGTTCAACACATTACCTGTATAGTTAACATGAAATTGAGGTTCAGGTAATTCGAGGTTCAAAGTCGATCCAAACAAGTGTAGAAAAGTGGGCGGAGATTAGCTATAAATGGACCCCCCCCCCCTATTGTAGGGTCACACACTGATGTAGTGATGATCTTTTAAAGACAATATTTGGGACAATCAAGAAATATAAATGCACACGCAAACCAAGTTACTGAACAATCAAATGGCCCTCTTCTGGATGATTAGTCGATCGCTATATTTTAAACAAGCTCAATAGAATCTCGGTAGATGCTTGTTCCAGATTTTAAAGATTTGTGAAATCCTAGTGTATGGTCATACAATTTTCTATGTTCAAATTTGAGGCAAATCGGACCTGAAATTATGGAGATACACACAGATCCAGCCAGAATTTGATCTGATCTGAACCAGCGTTCTTTTATTGTAGATTAAGATCGCAATAACATAGTGTGATATGAAATGGCAGCTCGGCTGGTATTATATTTATCACATAAGCAGTCATTTAAAATCTTTAAAATTCTTGTCATTCTCTTACCGTTTGAATATCTTTGCTTGACTGAACTAATATTACGTTGAGCTAAGTCGGACACAACGAACTTGAGAAGTAACTACAATAACGTTTGGTAAAGCTATCATTTCAAATCTTCACGCCATTCTTGTCATTCTATTACCATTTTGTCACGTCTTTGATTGACTGGATTTATATTAGCTTGGCGTAAGGTTGATACAACAAACGTCCGGAATAACTACATTAACATTTTACAAATTTCTATACGTTATGCGCTCTTCATGAGGACATCGTTAAGCAAAGGTATCCCTGTTAAAATCGATTTACTATTATTATCACCTTACCATCGCTATGTACACGATAGAAGTAGTACGACCAAAAAGAAATGAAGTCACCAGTAGTCTCTGTATGAACCGTGTCTATGACTAAACCGATGTTACAAGGATTTGACATAGCGGAGCCAACGCCTATTTAAACAATGGACATTTCCGGTTTTAGCTATGCCCCGCCCATCTCTATCTAAGCCCCACCCACACATCGCTCGTTTTGGGGGCGATCGATCGTCAAACTCCCTGACTATCAATTTCCAAAAAAATACACAGGTAAGCTGTTGAATATGTTGAAACTAATTTGACAGCGCCCAGTTAAATTAGTTTCAAAATATTCAACATCATGTTTATTAAATAGCAAAGAATTACAAAGATATACAATTTATACAACGTGTCTGACTATTTAAGATATGATGACGGTCTATATGGAACCCTTTGTGACGCAATGATTGTGACGTCACCATACACGCGCTGAGCTGATTATGACGTCATACGAGGATGGATGGATACTCTGTAAAGGTGAATTACACCAGAAGCATATATACATCCTCATGAAATAGAGCTGCTCAGCCAAAACATAGAGATCATCAGAGGGAATGTGTCGCTGGCTCATGAAAAGATAGTTCAAAATAACGACCATCTTTTCCACAAAACTTCATAGTTTTAATCCTCCTCATTATCCGCGGTACAAAGCAAATGACGTTGTCTTTGAACGAAATGGCGTTTAGAGATAAATGATTCTGATTGGACACCGGTTATCGTAGGTTAGTAAATCTGGGAGGGGATGCATAATTTGCTTATAATACTTCCATTTTAATATGCTATGTTTATAATCTTCATTTAGTTTGATTTGTCATCTTCAAATTCTCTAACAAAACAATTGGTGTCATAACCTGTTGTCATTTGTAGCAACACAATAGCAATGAGCAAAGATATCTGTATTTATCAACTTTTCCCCTACCGACTCCTTGGATTATGATCTCAGTCTTAACACTTTATAGTAGTGATGCCTGTTTTGTAATATTCCAACGTCACCGTATTGCCAAACGAGATAAAGATTCACACGAAATGTGTTAGATATTAGCATTTATTTGGATACAGAGTGACCGTATTTAAACACAGTATTTGAACCGAAGTTGGAATGCTAGTTTGAACCACACGAATAGTTTTACGAGCATGTGTCTGTATATTAGCTAAGTTTCTATGTCTTAGACACAATGCCTTTATAACAGTACGCGGAGCAGTCGCACTAATATAATATAAGATCGGTATCAAAAAGCTGATGCATCAATAAGCAAATATTCTCCTCTCTCCTCACACCTCAAAGACTTAATTTATATAAAATCTTGGTTCCTTCACTCAATAACACACAAAAAGCAATATCTATAAGGTTGAACAAACAGGCGAATGAAAACGCGGGAATACTGATCCAGTTCGAGTCTATATCTATTGGCACAAGCTATCCCAATCATCACACCCACGATCTTCTTGTTCCGTTGACTAATTATCCAAATTGCATTTCCCTGTCAAGTGTTTAAGATTAACGATTTAGCTTTGACGGAGAGCAACTGCATTTCTTAGGAAGAAAATACCGCAAGACTTGATATTTTCAACGTTTTTGTCAGTTCAGCTTAATGTTCGTTTCACTGTTTGATTGACGGAAAGTACCAGCTAATGGGGGGACTTATGGGATAGACGCGAACGTTTCCTGTCAAACATCGCGATAATAACCCTTACTCGCCGAACAATTGCAGATATATTAGCTTAACCTGCTCCATCAGGCCATTATGTGCGCGTTATCGAATAAGAATAACGACTCTCGTTCTTTATCTCTGGATTCTCTATTGATTGTCGACTGGGATCTCAATCGTGGTCTTAACAAAGAAAATTCTGCCTCTCAATGACAAAGCTATAACACATGACTACTCTGAGATAATGGCATTGCTACCAGCAGCGGCTTCCCGTTAACATGTTCTCAGTGGCGTGGTCAGGATTGGGTTGGGCCGATGGGCTGACTGTTCATCCGGGAATGAAGGTGTGCAATGGTAAACTCTACAAAGAAATGTAAATGTGTGAGTGATACGCGACTTCATGTTTTACTTGGATGGCAAAAATATGTTATATGTATGTTACATGCAAGGGATAACATCTCAAATAGTCTAATTTTCTGGTGAGAGAGGGCACCCCTTCGGAAATAACCACTGTATTGGAGCCCAATGAACGATGCGTAAAACCATTGAATATTTTGAAATTTCTTTGACTGATAACTGTTTTTTAAATTTTATCAGGTAGTTGTTGGTGACTACGGTGATAGCAACTTTAACGCACCATCCAGACTGGCACACGCAAGCCACTTCTCAGAGCAAACTTACAACTGATCAACTCTTTACTCGCATGTGCTCTAAGATACAGTACATATATAATAGACGGCTCCATTTCTAGATAGGCCATGACCATTTCTAGTTAAGCACCATCCATTTTGAATCTCAAATGTAACGTTTCTTTATAGGTAAGCGGTTGAACGACTAATTTGGCAGCAATAGCCCCAGGCTATTTTTAAATAATCAACTTGAAAGGAAAACAGTTGCAGTTTTCAAATCAAAGTTGATTTATTGAAGAGCACATATATGCATGAACTTATATATGAAATTCCATATGCCAACGTGACCAGACAGTTGTTTAAGTCATTAACTCCCATATGTTCTATTATTTTAGGAAATTTGACGTGTTTGAAGTTCTTCTGACATAATCACCTTTCCAGAGTATATACCGATGATTTGACGTCATATGACGTCATAACCAGCTAATCGGCGTGCAGGATGACGGCATAATCATTACGTCATAAATGATTCTCTTAGGCCCGCCTTTAACCCTTAAGAGGCCGACACATTGTAAGAATTGTATATATCTACTATTTAATAAACATACTGTTGAACATTTTGAAACTAATTTAACTGGGCAGCAACAGCACCCAGTCAAATTAGTTTCAAAATATTCATCAGCTTACCTGTATAGTTTTCTGAAAATTTATAGTCAGGAAGTCCAGAGATCAGTCGATTACAACACGAGCGAGGTGTGGGTGGAGCTTAGATAGAGATGGGCGGGGCATGGCTTAAAAAGGAAAGGAGCATTATCGTTACATGATAGGCCCTTATTGTAAAATATGGTCTTGAAAGGGTGGTCTTGCAAACCAACCTGCCTTGACCAGCCTGTTACCTTTGCGACCCGACCTGTACGTGAACTATCGACTAGTGGTGAGCCTGTTATTTCATCCTGATATGTGTATTATGTTGAATCTCAAATATAGATTTCATCGTCATCTCTGTCTCAACATTCATCATCTTTGTAACGAGCATGAACTGGCTTTTGGGGCCGGCGCACAGGTGGTGGTATTGATGGGCATAGTTAACAGTCAAGAGTCTAGTAAACCGGAACTTTGGGACTTCAGATTATTAATTGTTTTTTGATTGTCAGTGAATATGTATACCTTGCTAGCTTATGAGTGAGTTAAGATTTCTCTCCAAAGTGGAAATTTGTAAATGATGTAAGAAATGGTATGTTGACTGATTTGAACACAGTTCCTTATTCACATTCGAAACATTCGACACATTCGGTTTTTTCACGGTAGTAATAGAAACGGTATAAGTCTCGCGCTGGTCGGTCGACCACGAGATTGTTTGCACGTTTGATGTTTAGTAATATGAATAGGCTACATTCGGACCATATTAAAAAAAAATTCCGGAAATAATATTGTAGCGAACAAAAGAGTAGTGAAAACATGAAAAATCGCCCACAATTGCCTATATAAGGCGCTATGTTGTCTGAATCGGCCAGTACCCAAGATTATCATACATATCAATCGAAAGGGCTCTCAAAGAATTACCGAGATGCAAAAAAATTGAAAGTTCTATCTCCATTATTTTCAGCGATGGAGGCCTGATTACCGTAAATCGTAATGGAATTCCGTTCACAGGTGTATTTATGGCGCCATTCTGTCTGAACCGGCCATTACCCCAGATTTTAGACCAGGCAGGTTGATAGGGCTCCCAAAGAACTATCGACCTGCAATAAATTAGAAACTTCTATCTCCATTATTTTTAGCAATACCCGTTTCTTTCCGATATATTTGAATGTGTCGAATGTCAATTGGATAGACATTCAACACATTCAGTTTTTTCACGGTGGTAATAGAAACGGTGTAAGTCTCGCGCTGGTCGCTCGACCACGGGATTGTTTGCACGTTTGATGTTTAGTAATATGAATAGGCTACATTCGGGCCATATTTAAAGACAATCATGGAGATAATATTGTAGCGAACAAAAGAGTAGTGAAAAACATGAAAAATCGCCCGCATTCAATCGCGCTATGTTGTCTGAATCTGCCATTACCACAGAGTTTCATACATATCAATTGATAGGGCTCTCAAAGAACTATCGACATGCAAATGGAGAGTTGTATGGGCCTTGATGCATGGATGGGACCTAAATTCAGATCGTGAAATTAAAATACTATCAATACTGTAACTTCGTATTATTTACAAGTTATCTAAACATGCTTTTTCTGTTAAATTCAATTTGCAGTTTGATCATGTAATGACCTGTCCACTTTGCTGCAAAGAATATGAAGTTAAGTGATGATTGATATGGATTTACCGCTTCCACCTATCTCCGTGATTTCATGGGCGGAATTTCTCGTTACGCCCCCTTTGCTATTTGGCCTGTTTGATGACCGACCCGGAAGTCTCTCGTATGACCCGGAGCTAGTGTTTGCACTCGTGGACGATGCTCGAGCACCTTTTAACAGAGACTGGTATGTGTATGTATTGTTGCATCATACTTCATCTGCTTGATAATTGTGTGTTTATCTATAATTCTCTTCGAGGTTTAACAAATAAGCAGAGGTTATGTTATTAATTTATAAAAATATCCAGTTTTGGTGATTATCACGATATCATCCAATGTTGTACCAAATTAATAATCAACGATCAGAACAAAATGTACGTTGCGTTTGTGAACAAATATTTGAGATGCTTTTGAGCTGTTGATGATCCAACAACAGTATTGTGCCAGTTAATTTATTTAACATTTAACCTACGTGAATATTGCATGTGCTGTCCTGTATTGTTTCTCTATATTAGTAGCTATGAGAAGACAGATTAGTATAACAGGGATAAGCATAGACTGCTTTCATTGGGTTGGCAAAGCACTCGCCTGCATGATATCCTATTTATAACTAAATACAATGTAATCCTATGATAATTTTTGTTACAAAAATTCCTGATACTGATGCTGATGGGTGTGTGTTTTTTGTGCCGGACCAAGGTGGACTATTTTACGGTGTTCAAAACTCTTGCTTCGCTACACTGTGTACTGTTTCGAGTTAACTTGTGGTGTAAATTATTTTACTAACGCCATTACTTTTCCCATCTTGATGTATAGTTTCCAAACATTTTCAGCAAGAAAACAGAGCGAACACAACACATCCAACGACTTATCAAGGGGTTGCACTTAAAGGTTCTGGCTACTGCATTCTAAAATTCATATTCCTTTCCCCAACTCTAGTCAGCATACCAGATCTATTGCATGTGCGGATTTTATGCGTATTCTCAAATACTATGTATTTCAAAATCGCATCGATGCAAAATGTAATCAGATATACAAACACATTATTGGTCAGAGTGTCTTCCGGCGATTGGATGAGAAAGAATAATACATATACCCATGCTCTCTAGTAATTCCGTAGTACCTTTATCAGGACATTCTATGTACCTATGCTCTCTAGTAATGCCGTAGTACCTTTATCAGGACATTCTCTGTACCTATGCACTCTACTAATGCGGTTGTAACTTTTTCAGGACTTTCTATGTCCACACTCAGGCTGATCTTTGCTCTTTGGCCTGTAATCTGCGGCACAAGTATCTGCTTCTGCAAACGACGGTGATACATACAAGGACAATGACAGAGAATGGAAGGGACTCTGTTGATAAATGGGAAGGTATGTAAAATTTATAATAATAATGATTTATCAATCGTCCATTTCATCACCAATGTCGTCGTGGTTAATTCGTCTTGCATTTATATATTTACCATGCTTAAGTGAGCATTTGACTCTTTCTTTCTAATACCTTTCAGTTTTGAATGAAGCTCGATCATTTTAATTGTGTTTCTATTGCCTGGCATTGACTACTGCCACCTTTGCCCTCTCCGAGATGATGGAGTAATATGAGCCTTATACATGTATTATATGTGTTGTCAGCATTTACAATTCACATGTCCCCATTGGTAATGTCTCTGCCTTTTTCACCTGCAATGGCCCAATATATTTTCCAAAACCTTGATTATCCTTCACGTTCATGGTTTTTTTGGGAACGTCTGGATGTTGTACTCAACTAGGAATTATTCGCATCCGCCATGTTCTTCACTGGCAAAACTGACGTCCCATCCATAATCGTTGATTCAGCGTGATTCAATATGAACATTGTGAATCTCTCCTCAAGTGGGTGTGCATTTTGAGCAAAAACAAATACTAGGTAGGATTTATTTTCATTTAGTGGCTCACTATTTGACACATGCTCCACGTTGATTAACATCTTGACCTTTGAAGTTAGTACATGTCACAGGCATTGATGATCACCAAGGTCATCTGTATATATGCATCTGCTCACTCTCCTTACCAGCGTATTTAGGATGTCATTCATGTAGCCAAATGATGATAGTTATGACACCTTCTCCCAGTGGTTTTCCATATCCCATCTCCATAAGATAATGTTATGTATACTGTACCATTGCTATTCTAGGTTGATAAGGGATCTACTGTGATATGTATTAACACATTCGCCAATCAAATTGAGGTATCTGAATTGTAAAATACGTCTTAAATAACCTAGCGGGGAACAAAGGTCCAGTCAAACTAAATTCTACCTATCCAGTAGACTATTCCTTACAATATAAATACCGTTCTTATTTGAACGCGTTATCACATGTATTCTGAAAATATTCCCACTGACTCCAGTGCTATCATGCAATATTTCTTTCCTCTTTCTAATGCATCCGTTAACCTTTTCAGCATCATTAGCTGTCCTGTATAATTCCCACCATTCCACCATCAGGAACCAGATGGACAAACTCATTGAAAGCGTTAAAGTACTTATTTCCACAAATAAAAAGTTCTGTATCGAGGTAAGACGAACCTAAAGGTAATTCATTTGGCTAGGTGGTATGCTTTTCTTTGTCAATAATTGAAAATAATAAACTAATTACTTTATACTAATCTAGAATTACCCTCAACCATTCTATCATAGCTAATCCTTGAACTAGTTTGCCCGTCTACCTTTCCCCAACATAATCACGAACAACTATTACGGGTTCAAATCAATTATAAACACGAACCACATTGCTCGTTCAATGATACGTCATCGAAAATTCTTACGCTCGCCACTTTGTACTTGTGCCCCTTAAAACAACCCCTGTGGGTGGGGTGGGAGTGGGTGGATCCACATCTAAATGCCCTCTTGCATTCCGCAAACATATGAGTAACCCACATATGATTTGGTTGAATTCCGACCAACGGATTTGGAGGAGTTGCATTACAATCCCATTCTTGACCTTTTAGAACCCATACCCCCGCCCCGAGGAGGCGGGTAAAAACTAAGTGGGATCATGCACGCTAGATTGAATTTACATACCAGATTTAGCTGAATTCCATCTAATTGTTTCGCAGGAGTTGCATTACAAATTTGACCTTTTAACCCCTCTGCGCAATTATATGGGTAACTCACAAAATTGGTTAAATTCCTGCTAATGGTTTTGTCCCTTTGACCACTGCCACACCACTGTCATCCTCAAACCCCACGTGGGGACCGAGCCAACTCTAAATGGCCTCATGCACCCGCACTCATATGGGCCAGCACACATACCAGATTTGGTTGAATGTTATCTAATGGTTTGATGGGAGATGCACCACAATCGATTCCCGAACACACACACATACGCACACGCACACGCACACGCACACTCACACTCACACTCACACACACACACACACACACACACACACACACACACACACACACGCCGCACATATATACGCACACGTCGCTGTCTGTAAAAGTCGCCCAGCAAAGATGGTCCATGTACTAAGGATGCCAAAAGAGGCACGAGCACAGAGAGCCTTGGAATTCCCCCTACTCGGAGCCAGCAAATACAAAGCCATGAGAGGACGTCATTGCATAAATCCGCTAAGTGTGCTACGAGGTGACCTCAAGAAAACAAGACTCGGTACCTTCAAGTCAAGAATGGACCTGAGGAAGCTAAGGATTTCGGCTGAGGACAAGACATAGTGGGCAAAAGCGAAGAAAGCCTGATTGCAGCTGTAGGATGTTTCTACTACTACAGCCGCAGAATACAGTAATCATACATACACGCACGCACATAGGCAGCGGGTAGTGCGGAAAATCCCCACTTTTCTTCGAAAAACCTGGGGATAATGGTCCTTTGGCATAAAGACCACTCTCTTATGCCAACCACATAGCATCAGTTCAAGATATAACAATAATAATAATTTATTAAAATCTCTATTTCAAATTCTGTAGACAAAATTCACAGATAATTTAATAAATACTATTTTGAATATCTGAAACGAATTTGACATAGAGCTGTTGCTGTCTATAGACTGACAGCAATGGGGTGTAACTCCAAATTCACGGATACATTTTTTTTCTTTGCTGATATTCATGTTTGGTATATATACAATGATATCCAGGTGGGTGTGGGATTGTCCTCGCTTGAGCAATTTGAGAAATCCATGGTGGCCGCCATGACACTAAAAAATCAGCGAAAATTGAGGAATTCTTATACCTAAAAAACATAGAACCTAGAATCATGACTGAAAAGCCTTTTCTGATTTTTTAAGACATGCAAAATGGATTGCAACGACTATTTAATTGCTAAAATTTGGACCTTACGATGTGGTCATGTTTATGCCATAAATAGATATGTCAGGCATCCGTTGGGATATACACATGACTGACATCTTAATTTCATTACCACGTGGCTCTTATCTCCTAAACTGCATATTATCTATGCTAAACATTTATGTTTTGTATGCACTTTTAGTAATTGACCAACCTATTATTACATGTTCAGTTCTCCACTGTGTAATTCTAGAGCTAGTTAGTCTGATTCCGTTAGTCATATTCATCATCTACCCTGTGGACCTACATAGTCTGGTTGTTATAACATTCTGACCTTCCATGACAGAATCAGAAGACAGTAAACATAACCTCGGAACAGCTGCAACCAGAGACATGTGTGTATTATCCGACAGGACACCGTCACAGGAGCATATTATCAATCTGAGCAAATTCATTGGAGCGATATGGTATGTTCTGGAATTGTAGTTGGGTTAATTAATGTCTACCCCTCTCGTCATGACCAGCCATATGCAGTTGATCCAGTCTCAGTGGGTGACACACTGGGTGTTGTTCCAAGGTATGCTTCCATACTACATCTTGAAAATGAGCACATGACATTTCCTTGAATGCTTAATTAGTGGGAGGCAGAGAACTGAGCTTTGGAGCACAAGCCATACTTCTACCGATTTTCGAGGCCAACATTTTCTGACGTGCTTCTGTCAAGGAATAACACCAAGACTGCCAATGGCATGTTAATATGAATGACGTGGCTCTAGAACATGCCGTCGGATACATGTATGGTAGTATTACCTAACAAGCCGAGAGAATGCTGGCTACATTTCAGCACATTAACTGCTATGCCATTGACAGCTCTATAGTATGATGACAAAGTGAGGTCATGAACAAGTAATGAGTCTGTAATAATAGCACAGTGGTTAACTTAATTTCAAGATGCACTCGACGCTGAGACGGAGAAACCATGACATGATAACAAGTATTTCGCAAGGGCAACTATGTCTTTGTTATCTGCCACTACAAGCGAAGTGCGAGATCCTACACATGCTACTTACTGCACAATGAAAGTATCTCCTTCCTCGAGGATTGATTCCATATCATGTCACCTGATAAATACACCGCAGTTTATCTCGGCTAGCACAGGGTCCATTCCAGGGACAATAAGCTTGATTCAGGAAGTCGTCCTTATGTAATGAAATATCTTCACATATTAGGTCGATCAGTTGTGCTATGTTGGTGGTCACTCTCAGTGCAATGTGTGGACAGACTTTGCTGGCTCTCTTGTCTTGGCCATGTCGAGCAGATTCCTTAGTATTTCCTTCAGTGTAATGGTCAAACACAACGCAGACATTACTTGTATTCAAGTGATGGCAAATGTAGCAACGGAATCTGTCTCCATAGTCCTGCACTGTACCAGTTGTTAACTATTGCACAGACCAGAAGACACCATACGCGCATCTAGAAACGTTTCCTCCATAATCATTGTCTGCAGGCCGCTTGGTGATTCCACTTTGAATGCGTGCCTCCGAATATGTGTTGTTTTGGCTTCACGCATATGCCCATTTAGTTCGAACAGAGATGCGTGGTAAGGTGCTAGCTCTTGGGCCAACAGTTTCTCTGTATCAAGGCAACGAGAACTGAACTGTAGGCCTATAATCCGTGCATAGATGATGACTGTGATGAATATCTTCGCATCAACCACATGATATACCTACTTTATAGTGTTCACTCTTTGGTACTATGCCATAGAATCCATCAAGCCAACTTTTCTCGAATGACTCCATTTGAATGAATGAATTGTCAACATTTATTTGCAGTCGAGTAAGTGACAGTTTTATAAGAATGAATATTAACTAGACCAACATGGTGCTGAGTGGGGTCCAGTGGATTTATACAGAACTGCACTTTTCTTGCAATTATTTCCTGTTCAGCTTTGATTCTGGCTTCTGTTTCCTCCTTGTGAAACGTTTGGGCATGCGGTTACTCCGTTCCCCTCATCTGATGTAAGTAATGTACGATGCTAATGCAGGTATGCACACTGGATGTCTTAAGGGTGCTTGGCCTGACTGTGAGGGAGTATACCGGAACGGCCATGATGATATCTCATGAAGGTTGTTTCAAGTACCATGTCGTTCCGTATGCCATTGAGCAAACCGTAATTATGGTACATTGCATATTCTTCTTGCATAAAAGGGCCACAAACTTCCTCAGGAAGGCCTTCCATTGGGTTTACATAGTACTGTGCGTATAATGCATAGTGGGTATAACTTGAAGTGAAGAAGATTATATCATTGTTTTTATTGCCGTCAGGTGTGAAGATTATATAAACTTGGCCTAAACTTTCTGACATGACTTTGGCCGCATCAATCATTTTGGTAGCCCTGGAGCAATTCAATGGAAGGCCATATGTGATATTTATCATCATTAATAACATGGGTTACATGTGCCAGAGCTACATCTTCTGGTGCATGTGCTGATAAGATACCATGCTCCTCATATTCAAGATTCGGATGGCTAAGAAACAGACTCATACCTTCTCTATGGTATCTAGCCTCTACTGTATGCAGACCAGTCACTGCACATTGCAGCCGAGTACTGATCTAATTTGCCACGCTATCACCACAAGCTTAACACTTCTCTAATAAGTACTGTTTATATGGCTTTCTGTCATGCTCCGAGAGCGTAGTACATTAGAATATATTTGTGGCTCTCCATTTGTCCGAATTTTTAGTCTAAGTCTTACAGTTCTCCACAGTAAACATGGTAAAGGCAATGATGCATGAAGTTAAATGGTATATATGAAGTTCAGAAGTGTGAACATCCATCTTAAATCTTACCAGATTAGGGTTTGATGTGTATTGTGACAGTTTTTGTCTCGCATGTGAAGCAGAAATCGAGACATATGTACAACGTTTCTGAAGAGTGTAACGGCCTCAACAATGTTAAGGTTTTGCGTTTAGCAAAACTTCTCAGCTTATATTTCAGGATCAGTTAATCTTATTGCAACTAAACTCGGCTATGTGGTTGCCTATACTGTTAGAAAGCAGCATGAAGATACAATGATATGAGGTCACAAGGTCAGAGGTCACGGTCACTGTGACTTTGATACTTTTTTCATCATTATGTTTTTGCTTTTAGCAATACTTCTCGGCTTATCATTCTTTCAGGATTGATTAATTCTATTGGAACTAAACTTGGATACACTGTTACCTATAATGTTGGGAAGCAGCATGTTAACACTGACCTCACAACGTCGAAGATCAAGGTCATTCTGACCTCTACAGATCTTTGTTATTTTTAAATGTTAGCTCTTTAGGCATAGCAAATCTTATTATGTTATAGTTCAGGATGATTGCTTAACTGTAATGGAACACAACTTGGGTTCATGGATGCTTATACCAAGAGGATACAGGATGGTGACATTGATGCCACCAGGTCAAAGGCCAAGGTCATTCTAATGTTGCTGTTTTACCTCTGCTTTTTCAACTTTAGGTTTTTCCATTTAGCAAATTATATACATTTCTATTTCAGAATTACTTAATATTACTAGAATTAATCTTGGACATATGGCCCCATATAAAATAAGGAAGCTGCGTGCTGATAGTGGCATCACTAGATCCACGGTCAAGGTCATCATAGCCTTGATATTTCAGCTCTGACATGTCTGTATTTCTTTTCAGCAAATCATTTATATTTCAGGATTGGTTAATCCTATTGCAAAAATACTTGAACGCATGGTTACCTGGAATGTTATGAAGCAGCATGATAACACACGGGTCAGAAGGTCAAAGGTCAATGCTACTGTGACAAGCACTTATTAGGTGTCCATTTTCAGCAAGCTGCCTTTCCAGATCCACATGTAGACCATCTCTACACAATGATTGCTTTGGTTTCTTTGATGATGGTGCGTATTCGTGCTGGTCCACTGTGAGTGAGCATGGCTTTCTCAAATTGCATTAAATTTCAAACTTCATTATTCGTCTGTAAAAAGAACAAAGCAAGCTTGACATTACTGAGCAACAATACGCCACAATGGCAGCCATTTTCTCACAGAAACATAGTCATATCTGGATTTATATACATTTTAGCATGTAAATAATAAATAGTTCTAATCAATTCTGGAGGTCTAAAACATGGAAAATGATACTTCAGTCATGTTTCTAAGTTATTTGTTTTTGAGATATGAGAAATTATAAATTTTCGCTGATTTTCGCTAGTGTAATGGCGGTCATCTGTGATTTCTCAAATTGCTGAAGCGTGACAATCCTGCATTCACCTGATAGCATTGTATATATTAGAAACATAAACAATCGGCAAGGAAAAATGTTTGATCAGGAAATTGTGGGTCAGGCAAATTTTAACCACTCTGCTGCGAGACTACAATGGCGATCGGGCGAGTGGGAGGTCGTGTTGTTGGACCCGTGGGTTTGTGACGTACGTGTGCATGACAGGGGGTGCGTGCAATGACAGCTTGGTGGGTGAGTGAGCAACATGGCGAATGAATGAATGAATGAATGAATGAATGAATGAATGAATGAATGAATGAATGAATGAATGAATGAATGAATGAATGTTGCAGTTGATATGGAAATGTTATCATGCGTACTGGAGATGGCTCTTATTATGAGACATTTATTCAGCAATGGTGATGACATGTTCCAAAAATGCAGACAAAATATCGCAAATAAGATTTCACTTAAAGTCAGAAAAAAGCTGTAGGCAGATGGGAGGATGATATAAAAATTGTCGTATCTTTTTAGCCATCATTAGCCGCTAAAATACAACATTTTCTGTCATCTCGTACTCCCCGTGCTAGGATAAGATTGGTCACCTTGGCAACATAATATGCTATTCGTAATGACATTTGGAGAGGATCTCGCTTAATGGAATAAAGTTTAGTCCCCAGATGGGCACCAATGAGTGTCATTCCAGATCAAATTAGGATACAATATACCACAGGCACTTCGATAGCATCATTCTAGGAGCACTAAGGATGATGCACTGTCTCCCAAAATACTACAGTTTCTCGGGTTATATGCTTTTTACTTTAGACTTCCGTCAACCTATCTCTGCATAACTGTTGCTATCAAATCCTGCAACCTATTTCAATTACTGTTATTCACCTGATATTTCGCAATTTGCTGAAGTCTATATCTAGTGTCTGTGGTCTTGAAAGGCTAATGCTCAATTTTACAAAATGAAGAATTCTAGTGTCTTAATTACAAGACCATTGTGCAGGAAAACCATCACCTGGAAAAGCTAGTGAAATTAAATTCAAAATACTCAACAACATATTCCATAATTCAAAAGCAATTTTGGATTATTTAATCGTTAACCTCTCTTGTGTCAACTTAACTCTTTAATGATCAAGCCAGAGAGAAATGTCCTCTGCTGTGGTCTTGAGGAATGCCCATTTGCAGGTCAAGCGAGGATTCTTTTTGAAAATCTACCACTACCATGACTGGCTCGGTAACCAAGCTTATTTGGTAAATTTTCAAAACGAATCTTCGCTTGATCTACAAATAGACACTGACTAAGCGTAAATTTAGATTTTCTTGAAGAACGTTAAACATTTCATTGTCAAGCGCACCAATATACGAACTCCTATAACTATCTTCCAAATTTCCAGTGGTAAATTTATAAAAAGAGTCTAGCCAGCAATTAGTTATTCACTGAGCAAAAAGTTTTAAATTTCTTAAGAAATCTTGATACATTAAAGGGGTAGTTGATAAAAGTATCATGTCGAGTGCTTTGAGGCGCTATTGCCACATGTGGTGTTAAATTTAGACTAGAACTAGGCAAATATTAATATCACCGAAGTGTCATTTTATGCCGTGACAGGCTGATGTGAATTCATAAATAGACGTCTTCCTGCGCGTCATTAAAACGATGACGTAACTGACAATGGTAACACATGGCCCAATGTGAAGCTAATATAACTCATATGAGATGTCAGATGAGCAACAGATTCCAGGGACACCTGGTGACTGATTCTGTCACCATTGTCACATAAGAGGAAGATGTATTATATTTAGGTCTGTATGTGTGTCTGTGTGTCTCTGCAGCTGTATCTAAATGCTGATTTAGCTTGTTTAAAACTTCGACATAAGAACAGCTGCTATCTGCTATATCATTTCCAGATATTGTTCATAGAACCAGATTAAAAAAACCTGAAACCCAATAGGGTGAAGTTTCTGGATATCTGAGGAACTACTGGTCCGATTTGTCGCAAATTTAAAACAAGAAGTATTGCGACAATATACCAGTTTTCGACAGCTCTGAAAATGTAATAAAATGGGCTCTGGCTTAATGCATATGTTTGTTCCAGGTTGACCTGTCAGAACCAATCACAACATGGTACGCAGACTACTTAGAAGCATCGCCAAGCTGTAATGAGCACTATGCTACCAAAGCCGTCAATGGTCGCTTCTTTATCACGAACCACACGACCGGAAGTGATGTCTTCGAGTGCAACCCCACCTGGTGGCTGTTTCTTCCCATATGCTGGGCGTTGTCTGCCCCTTGTTATTTCGTGAGTAACTCACCGACTTAGTCTATGGGCCCTTTGTCTGCATATAAATATTTTTAACCCTTTACATTTCAAATTAGTACAAAACAATATGAATCTTCTCATAGAAAATCTCCACTTGCTGAACATGTTAAGCTTATTTTTTAAAAGGTATCACTGGAATCGCTGGCTCAGTTATCGAGCGAGTCATTCCAGTGATAAATGTTCAAGAATTGTATTTTGATCTGCGAATGGACATTTCATAAGATCACAACAAAGGTCATTTTTTACCAACTAGAGTGGTTATGTATGTTACTGGGCCTGTACCTGACCAATAAATGGCCGTATTAACATGTACTATCAGGGAAAATATGGCAGCTTAACTTATGCCAAGCATAACTACAATGCAAGGTTTCATTTCTAGCCATATCACGCCAATCTTTATCATCTGATAATGCAGGCTACTGGGCCGGCAATGAACAAATACTAATATTTCTAGCTATGTCCCGCCCATTTAAGTTAAGCTTCCCCGACTGTTTACATCTGTTAGGATTGATTTGCAATTTGAAACCCGAATTCCCGCAAATTACATTTCAAGATAACTATAGAGGTAAGCTGTTGAATATGTTGAAACTAATTTGACTGGAGAATTTGTCACATATGGAATCAACAGAGCGTCCTGTCAAATTAGTTTCCAAAGCGTCCTTCATAAGCACCGTATTCTCTGTTTCAGGACATAGCATGGCTATTATTGCATTATGATAATGTTTCTGTTACAGGCATTCCGAAAGGTGACATGTACTGATATTCGAATGACTCTAAACGCTGATGTTGCTATGGTAACCTCATCTGATGTGTCCACTACATGGTTGATATGGTATAGTGCAACACCATTCCGTGATCCACAGAACGCGTGCTTTAAGGGAGCGCTGCTTTAAGGGAGCGCTGTCACGTGCCTTCACATTATATTGCACATGACATCGGGCATTAGGATCACATCTGCATCCACACGGTAGTTGCTGGTTCGCGCCATCGTTTCCTTTAGCACACGGTAGACGAATGTGAATGGAACAATTGCATATACATTGCATGCGGAAAAGCGAGTTCTAATCCTCTTGCCAGGCGGTGTAGACGAGAACACGAATTCAGGCGAAGAGAATGGCGATAGAGAACTTCTGATGCTCATGGCATCAGTGAGGGCCCATTAAATATCTCTAGGATTGTTCCTGGAAATAGCTAATCATTGTCTCGTTGCTCATATTAGAGATTAACGTGAAGTAGCATATTATCCTCGGTGCCATTCGTGAACTACAGCTAGCCTGGAAGCCTAGCATATGTAATGTCAGCATTTACTTTGCTAGTTTCGTAGTTGTTGTAGATTTAGATGAGACTTCATGGCCGGAAGAATCTGTTCTGAATAAGTACTGCGCTTAACAATGATTGTTCACCTGTTAGGATGCTATCAAGCATACTTTTAGTGGCTCACAATATAATGGGTATCGACACTTTGCTTTCAGAACACCTAAACCTTAGCTCCGAGCGAAAATGCAAGATACACAATACAGCTATACACCTTCTAATAACATCTAGATATGGAATTGCCAACGCAGATTATAACATGCCACCTCCAGCATTCGGTACACGTTTCCATATCAGCTTGAAACATCTGTTCTATAGGTAGAAAGTACTAAGTTACCCATCACCTCACGTTCCACACGGTTGGCAGTTGTTCCTAGCACTATGCGCCCTGGAGTATCAAATATCACGGTATAGCCAGTGCTTGTCTTTGAGTACGTGTTTGGAAGCCATTGAGAATATCGCATAGAGAAATTAGAGAAATAGTATACACTGGAACAGAAGAGGCGTGTTTCATAATCTATTTTCCATTCATGTGACTGAGGTATCATTTAATCCCAGTGCTATTAGAATGTACCTTTCCTCGCGAGACGCTACTACCATGGGGCAAGTAATGTCGTCATGGATAATGCCTAATGGCCGAGTGGCGATCTATATCTTTATAACTATCGGTCTGGAATAAACGCATAGGGAAGCTACAGCAATTGATCGCTGTCAATTTCTCTATCTATTGATGAAAGTCAACTACCAGAGGAGATATATTCTGGATGCTAAACGACGGTTGATCTGAAACACACTTGTATGGACGTGTCATCGTCATAGTTCCTACATGGCAGTAGTTTATCTGATTAGCGAGTTTGACTTTACATGACCAATCCAGCGGCCCTTTCAAAATTTATCCATAAATAATCTGACGTCATATGACGTGATAATTAACTAGGTGGCGTGTATGCTGACGTCATAAACTTGACGTCACAAATGAATCGAAATACTCCGTTTTAGCGCTTAATAGTCTGACACATTGTACAAATTGTATGTCTTTACCATTTAATAAACATTATGTTTAATATTTTGAGACTAATTTGACTGGGCACTGTTGTTGCTGCCGCAACAGCACCCAGCCAAATTAGTTTCAAAATATTTAACAGCTTAACGGTATAGATTTTTTGGAAATTGATGTTCAAGGTGTTCAGGGATCGATCAATGCCAATACGAGCGAGGTGAGGGTGGAACTTAGCTACAGATGGCGGGTGCATGGCTAACACTGCAAAGTTCTATTAGGGAGAATCGCTAGAACTCTCTTCCCTGGACGATAACGTAGTCTGTGACTCTGTCAGCTGCATTGTTATGTGCCATTATTCTGAGCTTACTTTCTTAATACAATAATAGCAGATCCTTGCCGTATGCGATAAGTCAGCAACAGCTGTTTTCAACATTCTTATATTCTTGGTATATAACGCCATTCTGGTAAAAGCGGAATTTGGTATTGCCAATGCAATGGACATTTCCTGCTCTAGTTTTGCCCGACCCATCGCTAGCTATTCTCCACACACACATCGCTCGTGTTGGGATCGATCGATCTCTAAACACACACTGCCTATCAATTTCCCAAAAACTACACAGGTAAGCCGTTCAATATTTAGGCAGCAACAGCACCCAGTCAAATTAGTTTCGAAATATTCGACAGCAGGTTTATTAAATAGCAAAGAATTGCAAAGACATACAATTCATACAACGTGTCGGACTATTTAAGATTTGATGACGGTCTATATGGAACACTTTGTGACGTATTTCTTGCAGATTACGAGATCAATTTAACCGTGTCGTGTTCGTTGTCATCTAATGTGTTTGTCAAGTATTACATTGAATAACAGGTCTACAGATGTATTTATTTAGATAAAGAAACCTACACGGAAGCAAGAAACGGTCCAGGTGTTCGCTGGCTAGTCGCTATGCTATATTCACGATTTAATACCAGACACTTGCATATCAAACCTCCTTGTGAGATTACCAGGCTAGCAAACCAATAAGATCCTGGTTCTTTAAAACATTTAGTCAAACGAACCAGCCTTTTCTTCAACGCCACCACAATGCAAAGTCACGTTTATGGAGAAAATAAGATCTCTCACTCAAAGATCCCACAACCTAATCAAGTACGTCGCATGTTAAGATATGCTAAAATCAAAATGATGTAGCCTCGTTACGAGAATCGAAAAGTATATCACGAATGTGTATTAATTGGATATCGTTGGTGAATTAAAGATTTAATAGCCATTATCTTATATAAATTACAAGCTAATTTGGCCGGGAGTTGTTACTGCCATACATATTGAACAGCTTACCCATATGTTTACGGGAGGAGCGGCGGCTTCAGTTAGTGGCTAGCACTCATGACCACTTACCCGAGGAACCTGGTTCACGTCTTAGCCGTGCACTCGCACTCGCCGTCGTTGGAAACATGGCAACCTCCTTTGCTCCTTGCCTCCACCCAGGAGTATAAATGGTACTAGTGTAAAACTGGGGAAGTTACCAATAATAGACTGGAATAGAAACCAGCCTAGATAATGGATGAATAGGACCTGGAATCAAACCAATAGCTTCGTACAGTTACCATCAAACATGATTCGGACAATCCAGTTTCAAAGCTTCAAATCGATTCCAACTTATTTAAAAAGTTAGCTGAGTTTAGCTAGAGATGGATCCTACTATTGTTTGTGATCCACGTGGCTGCCAATATTGACATGTTTCTTGTAGCTTAAGTCAAGCTAATTTATTGATGCAATGCGAAAGTACGTAGTTTACCATTCACAATGTGTCTACTTCTGTCATCAATTACGTAGTAAAATGCTTTCCCTGTGGTCTGTTAACTGCGGCGCCATCTTCAGGAAAACTGGACTTCTTGAGTTAAATCTTTTTTATGACAAAGAAGCAATGAATTAGACAATAATGCCCAGAGAATTATTACTTGGACATTTATTTCCACGGCTTATTGGAAACTAGTTATTCGTCAAGCTTGGGTAATTGACGACCATTCGTTGAGCGGTTATTTAACTGTATATTAGTTCTGACTGTCACAAACTTTTCTGAAATTGATTTAGGGCTGAAGTTCAATGACCGAAATGTTAAAGCATGCCTCAGAATGCCATTTACATTTTGCTTTGAAGCGGACAGTGATTGGAATATCAATACAATAAACGCATCAGCGCAGGCTGCATGTTGACAAGCATGTGACAGCCATTCATTTGAGACAATAAGTCTATTATCCTTGCATTGTTTTTGTGTGCATCATAACAGTGGGACGCAATTCACCTTACCAGAGTACCCACCCATCATATGACGTCATAATGAACTGCGTGATGTCTACAATGGCATCATAATGAATGACGTCATGAATGACGTCGATAAGTACGTCACGAAAGCATATTTGAAGACGGTCTATGCGTTGTTGTACAAATCGTTTGCTTTTACTATTTAATAAATATTCTGTTGAATATTTGCAACTAATTTGACTGCAGCAACAGCACCCAGTCAAATTAGTTACAAAATATACACCAGCTTCCCTGTATAATTTTCAGGAAATTGATAGCTAGTGAATTTGGGGATCGATCAATCCCAACACGGGTCGATGTGTGGGTGGAGCTTAGCTAGTGATGGGCGGGGCATAGCTAAAAATGGAAAGGTCCGTTCACAACATATGTCAAATCCCATAAACAATCATAATGGCTATTGTTGAATGATTCCATTTTCCCGATGTTCGATTGTGTTTTCATGGACATGGGTTGCACCGTATGCGAGTGGTAGCACTTCCTGAAAACGATATTTTAGAGACACAGCACACACACCTTGTTAACATTTGGGACCGTGTACACTCCTCACGAGAACATCGCCGCTGCTTAGATTGTGTCAATACTCAGTTATGCTTTTCCACGATTGCTGCACAATGTAATGGTAGTGTTCATTTACATTACACGTTATGTTTGCTATGTCTGCCAATGCAGGAATCAAGGATTGTGCATCTGTAAGACAAAGGCCGAGATCCTCTCCATACCACACGTGTTAGATTGGACATTCATCAACTGGCTTCGATACTCATTTCCTCTTCTAATTGACATTTAATTAAAGCCGCGTCTGACGTTAAATGGCAATGCATTGCTAGACATTAAAACAAATGTGACTGTTTGTAAACTACTGAATACTTTAATAAACTGCTGATTGTAAAATGTTCTACGAAACTAATAAAGGGATCCATTTCTAGCTATACCCCTGCCATTTCTAGTTAATCTGCGCCAACACCTTGCGATCGATTTATATATTATAAACAGCAGCAACAGCGCCAAGTCACATTAGTTTCAAACTATTCAACATAATGTTTATCAAACAGTAAATTCATTAAACCCATGCAATTCGGAACGCTGGCGGATTATTCCAGCTCCATGATGGAATATTCTCTGTCACTTGTGAGTGTAACTTTAGCTTAGGGCGGGTGGGTTATGACGTCATATACTTGAATGACAGATCGGGTTCATCCATTGTGATAGAAAGCTGCTGATTTTATTTTGCATAGACTTACTAATATGTAACTGTATATCAACTAACTCAAGTATCCTAGTTAGTGCATGATAGTCGTGCCTGACACAAACACAGTTATACCGATTTGTATGCTCGTTCGATTGGCGTAATACAACACTCAATCCTGTGATTATGCTCTCCGCTTCCGAACCTATAAGTCCAGATTTGCGCTATATTAGGAGATTAGATACATTCATGCTATGCAACTCTTGTATTGGAAAGGTTTCCAGAATCTTAAGTTGTCATTCATCTTATCCCTGTCCTTATTGAATATAGATTTCTCTTCAGCGATGTCAGTCTCTTGCTGATAACTAGATGTATCTATGCATTGGATGGCTTTTCAGGAGAAAGTTCAAAGACGTCTTAAACTACGCGCTGTAGTGTGGGAGCTTTTTCTAATCCGTAGAAATTATTGGTATAAAGCAAACAACTATTAGAATTTTATTGCCCACTACTTTATCATCAAGAAAAATAATGTTGCCATTTCTTTCTGTCCGTTTAAGGGTATTTGCAAGGCTTTTTCATTTTATGTGCAAATACATGCAAAAATATACATTTAGCCTGACAGACAATATTACCATTCACAGTAGATACTTTTCAGAATTGAATAATATATGATACATTTTCATGTACGTCATTCCAGGGAAAATACCTCACAGGTTGAAAATCATAAATATTAATAATCCATTAGGCGCATTAGTAAAATATCAGCTACCACGAACATGTTTAAAGATACCGGGTTTACATCGACTTCGCTTACCTGATCAAGTGCCAGGAAACTTTCATAAGAAATGTGCATTACAAATAATAAATGTATGTGTATGTGTGAAATGTATGTGTCTAATACATAGATGCCATAAAGCATAATAAAGCCAAACCTGTCTATAACGAACACCTGCATTGCATTTGGGGTGTCACATGTTTATCGTTCAATAATCATCCGTGTCTGGTGAAAGGATACTGATAATGATGTACCCTTATTGCGTTGCATTAATAGCGTGCATCATTTGTGTCAGCCTCTTCGTGGCTACTTTTTAGATGATGTAGATTTAGTTTATTGTATAATGTCATGTGCAGTAACAACTATAGCTGTTGAAGATTCATTGAAATACCCCAGGCTTTGATTAGCAAGAAACATATTCAATTCATCTTTTGTTTGAGCATTTGACATGGAATTTTTTGCCGTCATCTTGCCCATTGACATTGAGTCTGTAATAGGGAAAACACATTCTTTGAGTTCCCTCTGTTGATGCCCCCTTGTAGACATGTTGGTGAATGGACCTTTCCAGTTTTAGCTATGCCCCGCCCATCACTAGCTAAGCTCCACCCACACCTCGCCGTGTTGGGATTGATCGATCCCCAAAAGCCCTAGCTATCAATTTCCTGAAAACGATACAGGGAAGCTGTTGAATATTTTGTAAGTAATTTGACTGGGTGCTGTTGCTGCCTATGGCAGCAACAGTGCACAGTCAAATTAGTTTCAAAATATTCAACAGAATGTTTATTAAAGAGTAAAAGCAAACAATTTGTAAAACAACGCCGAATCTCATTCAGTCTTCAAATATGCGTTCGTGACGTACCTATCGACGCCATTCATGACGTCATTCATTATGATGTCATTGTACACGTCACGGAATTGATTATGACGTCATATGATGGGTGGTTACTCTGAAAACGTGCATTCTTAACAGTGGTCATTAAAAATTGGATGCCTTAACTATTTACCTTTTTGCCGTAACCGATTAATAACGAGTTGGCAAAATCAGCACAGGTTTTTACCTCTGAAGCTTTCCGAAATACGTGAACAATTCACCTTTCCAGAGTATCCATCCATCATCTGACCGCGTATGACGTCATAATCTTATCAGCGCGGGTATGATGACGTCACAATCATTACGTCACAACGGGTTCCATAAAGACCGCCACCAAATCTCAAAATTCCGACACGTTGTATTGTATGTCTTTGTAATTCTTTGTTATTTAATAAACATGCTGTTGAATATGTTGAAACTAATTTGACTGGGCCCTGTTGCTGCCATAGACAGCAACAGCGCCGAGTCTAATTAGTTTCAAAATATTCAACAGCTTACCCGCATAGTTTTCTTGAAATCGATAGTCAGGGAGTTCAGAGATCGATCGATCCCAACACGAGCGAGGTGTGGGGGGGAGCTTAGCTAGAGATTGGCGGGGCATAGCTAAAAATGGATAGGTCCATTCATTGACGCAGTGCGATAAATTCGTAGTTCACCATTCACAATGTTTCTACTTCATTCATCAATTAAATAGCAAAATGATTACCTTGCGGTCTGTTAACTGCACCGGTCCCTTCAGGAAATCTGGACTTCTGAAGTTGAAGTGTTCTATTGTGACAAAAAGTTATGAATTGGACAATAATGCTTAGAGAATTATTACCTGGACGTTTACTTCCATGGATTATCAAAAACTGTTTAGTAGTCAAGCTTTGTGGTCATTGACGGCCATTTGTAGAGCAGTTATATAGGTGTACATTAATTCTAACTGCCACGCACTTTTCCGAATTTGATTTAGGGCTGAACTTCAATGAAGGGAGAGTTTACGTATGTCTCAGAATGTCATTTATATTTTGTTTTAAGCGGGCAGTGGTTGGAATATCAATACGATGAAAAGATCAGAACAGATTTTTGTTTACAAATTTGAGACAGTCATTCATTTGAGACAATAACTCTATTATTCTTGCATAGATTTTTGTATTCGTCGTAAAATTGTGAAGCAATTTACAACATTTGTCAAATCCCATACGCAATCATAATGGCTGTCGTTAAATGACTCGGTGTTCGATTATGTTTTAATATGGACATGGGCTGCATCTAATGTGAGTGGTAGCACTTCCAGGAAACGATCTTTGCATATCAATACTCAGTTCTATTTTCCCACGATTGCTGCACAATTTAATGCTAGAGTTGATTCACATTGAAAGTTAGATGTTCGCCATGTCTGCCAATGCTGGAAATACAGATTGTGCATCTGCAGGAGAGGACCCGAGAGCCTAACCGTACCACATGTGTCGTATTGGAGCTTCATCATCCGGCTTTAATGTAACTGTCAATGCATTGCGACACCTTACGAGACACGTTTGATTGGGCGTGAACTACCGAATACCTTAATACACATTTGATTGAAAATTATTCTATCAGAACAATAGGGGGATCCATTCCAAGATATACCCGCCCATGTCTAGTTAATCTCCGCCAACGATTTTCGCATTTTGGAATCGGTGTATACACTATGAATCCTGATTCACAGAATCACAATGGACCTTTCCGGTTTTAGCTATGTCCAGCCTATCTCTAGCTAAGCTCCACCCACACTTCGCTCGTGTTGGGATCGATCGAGATCTGAACACCCTGACCATCGATTTCCAAAAAACTACACAGGTAGGCCGTTGAATATTTTGAAACCAATCTGACTGGGTGATGTTGCTGCCTAACGCAGCAACGGCGCCCAGTCAAATTAGTTTCAAAATATTCAACAGCATGCTTATTAAATAACAAAGAATTACAAAAAAAACATACAATTCATACGTGTCGGACCATTTGAGATTTGGTGCCGGTCTATATGGAACCCTTTGTAACGTAATGATTATGACGTCATCATACACGCGCTGAGCAGATTATGACGTCATACGAAGTCTGATGATGAATGAATACTCTGGAAATGTGAATTTCAAAGATACTATACAGGGGAGCTGTTTAATATTTTGAAACTAATTTGACACGGTGCTGTAGCTGACTATGGCAGCAACAGCGCATATATGGCAGTAACAGCGCCAAGTCAAATTAGTTTCAAAATATTCAAGGTAATGTTTATTAAACAGTAATTCCATCAAAGGCATACAATTCGTGCACATGGCGGACCATTCCAGCTTCACGACGGAGTATCCTCTGTCAAATGTAACGTTAGCCTACATGTGAAGTAATTGATCATGGTGTCATATACTTGAGTGACAGATCGGATTCATCCATTGGAATAGAAAACTGCTGATTTTATTTTGCATCATCGTACTGATGCGTAACTGTATATAAACTAACTGAAATGGCCTAGTTAGTGCATGATTGTCGTGTTTAAATCATATCCAGTTTTCCCAACGTGTGTGTTCGTTCGATTGTCATAATACAAACATCAACACTCCATCCTGTGATTATGCTCCCTACCTATCACTCGGATCTTGCAGTGAAAAGTGTCCATAATCTTATGTTGTCATTCATCGTATTCCAGTCCTTATCGAATATAGATTTCTCTTCAGGCATGCCAGTCTTTTGCCGATAACCAGATGCATCTCTGCAATGAATCGCTTCTCAGGAAAAAATCCAAAGACGTCTTAAAATACACGTTACACGATAACATCAATCTGCTTGTGATGCAGAAAAGATGGTGGATCCTAAAAAGAGGGACCCATTTCTAGTCATACACCGCACACTTCTAGCTAAGCTCCTTCCACTTTGTATCTGCATTGGAATCAATTTATATACTTTAAACCCTAAATTACCAGAATTCCAATTGCAAGGTAATTATACAGGTAAACTGTTGAAATAATTTGACATGGTGCTGTTGATACCTATTCAAAGCGCCACGTCAAATGATGATTGTACTGTCAACCCACATGTGACGTAATTGATCGTGACGTCATAGTGGCAGCTCTGATCTGATTAGAGGTACGTTGCAGCTCAAGAATTCTTTTATTGTGGTCATTTGCGAGACAATGCGTCTGCTTTTCAATATGGTTGAGGGGTCAAAGTGCATAAATTAATTCTAACACGCGTAGAATGTAGGTGGAGAGTCACAAGAAATCTGCCTGTTATAGGTAGAAATGGATTGGAATACATACTGCTCAGGACACGATTGCCACTGAACATTGACGAGAATACTCGACTGAAGAATACTTCTGAACACTGATGAGAATACTCGACAGAAAGATGCCACTGAACATTGATGAGAATAATCGACTGAAGGATGCCACTGAACATTGATGCAAATACTCGACTGAATGATGTTGCTGAACATTGACAAGAATACTCGCCTGAATGCTGCTGCTGAACATTGATGAGAATACTCGACTGAATGCTGTTGCTGAATATTGATGAGAATACTCGACTGAATGATGTTGCTGAACATTGACAAGAATACTCGCCTGAATGCTGCTGCTGAACATTGATGAGAATAGTCGACTGAATGCTGTTGCTGAACATTGATGAGAATACTCGCCTGAATGCTGCTGCTGAACATTGATGAGAATACTCGACTGAATGCTGTTGCTGAACATTGACGAGAATATTCGACTGAAGAATGCCACTGAACACTGATGAGAATACTCGACAGAAAGATGCCACTGAACATTGATGAGAATACTCGACTGAATGCTGTTGCTGAACATTGACGAGAATATTCGACTGAAGAATGCCACTGAACACTGATTAGAATACTCGACAGAAAGATGCCACTGAACATTGATGAGAATACTCGACTGAATGCTGTTGCTGAACATTGATGAGAATACTCGACTGAATGATGTTGCTGAACATTGACGAGGATACTCGATTGAATGATAGTCATAAACATTGATGAGAATACTCGACTGAAGGATGTTGCTGAGCATTGATGAGAATACGCGACTGAAGGATGCTGCTGAACATTGATGAGAATACTCAACTGAAGGATGCTGCTGAACATTGATGAGAATACTCAACTGAATGATGTTGCTGAACATTGATGAGAATACTTAACTGAAGGATGTTGCTGAACATTGACGAGAATCCTCGACTGAAGGATGCCACTGAACATTCATGAGAATAATCGACTGAAGGATGCAACTGAACATTGACGAGAATAGGTGACGGAAGGATGCTACTGAACATTGACGAGAATATTCGACTGAAGTATGGCGCTGAACATTGATGAGAATATTCGACTGAAGGATGTTGCTGAACATTGACGAGAATACGTGACTGAAGGATGCTACTGAACCTTGACGAGAATATTCGACTGAAGAATGCCACTGAACACTGATGAGAATACTCGGCAGAAAGATGCCACTGAACATTGATGAGAATACTCGACTGAATGATGTTGCTGAACATTGACAAGAATACTCGCCTGAATGCTGCTGCTGAACATTGACGAGGATACTCGATTGAATGATACTCATAAACGTTGATGAGAATACTCGACTGAAGGATGTTGCTGAGCATTGATGAGCATACTCAACTGAAGGATGCTGCTGAACATTGATGAGAATACTTGACTGATGGGTGTTGCTGAAGATTGACGAGAATCCTCGACTGAAGGATGCCACTGAACATTGACGAGAATAATCGACTGAAGGATGCCACTGAACATTGACGAGAATACGCGACTGAAGGATGCTGCTGAACATTGACGAGAATACTCGACTGAATGATGCTGCTGAACATTGATGAGAATACTCACTGATGGATGCTGCTGAACATTGATGAGAATACTCGACTGAAGGAGGCTGTTGAACATTGATGAGAATACTTGACTGAAGGAGGCTGTTGAACATTGATGAGAATACTCACTGATGGATGCTGCTGAACATTGATGAGAATACTCACTGATGGATGCTGCTGAATATTGATGAGAATACTTGACTGAAGGATGCTGCTGAACATTGAATAAAATACTCGACTGAAGGATGCCATTGAACATTGATGAGAATACTCGACTGAAGGATGCTGCTGAACATTGTCGAGAATACTCGACTGAATGATGCTGCTGAACATTGATGAGAATACTCACTGATGGATGCTGCTGAACATTGATGAGAATACTCGTCTGAAGGATGCTGCTGACCATTGATGAGAATACTCACTGATGGATGCTGCTGAACATTGATGAGAATACTCAACTGAATGATGTTGCAGAACATTGATGAGAATACTCACTGATGGATGCTGCTGAACATTGATGAGAATACTCGACTGAAGGATGCTGCTGAACATTGACGAGAATACTCGACTGAAGGATGCTGCAGAACATTGAATAAAATACTCGACTGAAGGATGCCACTGAACATTGACGAGAATACGCGACTGAAGGATGCTGCTGAACATTGACGAGAATACTCGACTGAATGATGCTGCTGAACATTGATGAGAATACTCACTGATGGATGCTGCTGAACATTGATGAGAATACTCAACTGAATGATGTTGCAGAACATTGATGAGAATACTTGACTGAAGGATGTTGCTGAACATTGACGAGAATATTCGACTGAAGTGTGGCGCTGAACATTGATGAGAATACACGACTGAAGGATGCTGCTGAACATTGACGAGAATATTCGACTGAAGGATGCTGCTGAACATTGATGAGAATACTTGACTGAAGGATGCTGCTGAACAATGACGAGAATATTCGACTGAGGAATGCCACTGAACACTGATGAGAATTCTCGACTGAAGGACGTTACTGAACGTTGACGACAATACTCGACTGAAGGATTCTGCTGAACATTGATGAGAATACTCAACTGAATGATGTTGCAGAACATTGATGAGAATACTCACAGATGGATGCTGCTGAACATTGATGAGAATACTCGACTGAAGGATGCTGCTGAACATTGACGAGAATACTCGACTGAATGATGCTTCTGAACATTGATGAGAATACTCACTGATGGATGCTGCTGAACATTGATGAGAATACTCGACTGAAGGAGGCTGTTGAACATTGATGAGAATAATCGACTGAAGGAGGCTGTTGAACATTGATGAGAATACTCACTGATGGATGCTCCTGAACATTGATGAGAATACTCACTGATGGATGCTGCTGAATATTGATGAGAATACTTGACTGAAGGGTGCTGCTGAACATTGAATAAAATACTCGACTGAAGGATGCCACTGAACATTGATGAGAATACTCGACTGAAGGATGCTGCTGAACATTGACGAGAATACTCACTGATGGATGCTGCTGAACATTGATGAGAATACTCGACTGAAGGATGCTGCTGAACATTGACGAGAATACTCACTGATGGATGCTGCTGAGCATTGATGAGAGTACTCAACTGAAGGATGCTGCTGAACATTGATGAGAATACTTGACTGAAGGATGTTGCTGAAGATTGACGAGAATCCTCGACTGAAGGATGCCACTGAACATTGATGAGAATAATCGACTGAAGGATGCCACTGAACATTGACGAGAATACGTGACTGAAGGATGCTACTGAACATTGACGAGAATATTTGACTGAAGGATGCTGCAGAACATTGAATAAAATACTCGACTGAAAGATGCCACTGAACATTGACGAGAATACGCGACTGAAGGATGCTGCTGAACATTGACGAGAATACTCGACTGAATGATGCTGCTGAACATTGATGAGAATACTCACTGATGGATGCTGCTGAACATTGACGAGAATATTCGACTGAAGGATGCTGCTGAACATTGATGAGAATATTCGACTGAAGGATGCGGCTGAACATTGATGAGAATACTTGACTGAAGGATGCTGCTGAACAATGACGAGAATACTCGACTGAAGAATGCCACTGAACGTTGATGAGAATACTCGACTCAAGGATGCTGCTGAAAATTGACGAGAATAACGGCTGCAGAATGGCCATGAACATTGATGAGAACACTTGACTGAAGGGCGTTGATGAACATTGACGACAATACGCGACTGAAAGATTCTGCTGAACATAGAAGAGAATACTCACTGATGGATGCTGCTGAACATTGATGAGAATATTTGAGTGAAGGATGCCACTGAGCATTGACGAGAATAACGGCTGTAAAATGCCCCTGAACATTGATGAGAATACTCGACTGAAGGACGTTACTGAACATTGACGATAATACTCGCTTGAAGGATTCTGCAGAACATTGATGAGAATACTCACTGATGGATGCTGCTGAACATTGATGAGAATACTCACTGATGGAGGCTGCTGAACATTAATGAGAATATTTGGGTGAAGGATGCCACTGAACATTGACGAGAATACGCGACTGAAGGATGCTGTTGAACATTGACGAGAATACTCGACTGAATGATGCTGCTGAACATTGATGAGAATACTCACTGATGGATGCTGCTGAACATTGATGAGAATACTCGACTGAAGGAGGCTGTTGAACATTGATGAGAATACTCGACTGAAGGAGGCTGTTGAACATTGATGAGAAAACTCACTGATGGATGCTGCTGAATATTGATGAGAATACTTGACTGAAGGATGCTGCTGAACATTGAATAAAAGACTCGACTGAAGGATGCCAATGAACATTGATGAGAATACTCGACTGAAGAATGCCGCTGAATATTGACGAGAATACTCGACTGAAGTAGGCTGCTGAACATTGACAATAAGAATACTCGACTGAAGGATGCCGATGAACATCTGCGAAATCGCTTTGCTATTGAGAGGCTGAAATTTCTTTGTTAAGACCAGTATTATAAGCCTGTTGTCAATCAATAGAAAATCCAGAGATAAAGAACGAGAGTCGTTATTCTTATTTCATAACGCGCACTTAATGGCCTAATGGAGCAGGTTAAGCTATTATATTTGCATTTGGTCTGTGAGTAAGTATCATAATCGCGGTGTTTAACAGGAAACGTTCGCATCTATCCCATACTTCCCTCATTAGCTGGTACTTAGGGCACTTTCCGTCAATCAAACAGTGACGCGAACATTAAGCTGAACCGACACAAACGTTGAAAATACCCACTCTTGCAGTGTTTTATTCCTAGGCGTCGCAGATGATTGGGATAGCGTGCACCGATAGATATAGACTCGAACTAGATCAGTTTTACCGCGTCGCTCGTATGTCTGTTCGAATCTATAGATCTCGTTGCGTGTCCATTACTGAGTGAACGAATCATGATTGTGCAAGGAGCGAGATTCTGGACACACGATTCATATCCTGAGATTTCTGTGATAGTAACTGTCTGATATACATTTCGAAAACAGTTCAGTAGACAAACACCCAGCCCAACCACAAGGCATCGTCCTACGAAACATTACACTGTGTACGATACCTCACTACATTGCGTGCTAGAGGCCAACAGGACACCGTTCAGTAATTCTACATGCATGACACACCAGCAACACCACACACCTCCGCACTCCACATCATCACTACATCACCATAACAACAGCAAGAAATACTACATCGAAATATCACATGAGACGCAATCGTCCTTCTTAATGATTAATAAATATATATTTGCTTTGCGATGCACCATCTCTTTGGTACTGATACCGTATTCTTGCGATCAATGCGTGCAAACTTAAAGACATTGTGTCCTAGGTATGGATACTTAATAATATGCAGAAACGTGTTCATAAAACGGTACTTGTGCCTCGAACTATCATTCCGCGTTCTGTCACTATCTATCCAAGAAAATTCAAATTCCGTTAGTGTGATAATAATGCTAAACTGATTTTACCATGTATGTTTACTTAACGATGTCCTGATAAATAGCGCAAAATGTGCACAGATTTACCTAACGTTAAAGGAACGGAAAAGAGAAATAACAAATGATGTTCATTGGCAATTTCATACAATATTAAATAAACTACCATCGGTAAAACTAGAAATGAATCGGAATTATTTGAGAAAAAGCATTTACTAAATCTAGGAGCACTTAACTCCGAGCCAATTAGTAATCAAGCTTCGCACTCCGCCGTGTGCCAACTATGTGTGTAGGTTGTTTTTATGTGTGCAGGTATACCTGTAGAGTGATTAACTCGCTACTGATAATTCAATATTAATTCTTTTGAAAACGTTATATTTGAGCAACGTTTTCTGGTGGAAGCAACAAGTTTCGGTCAAAATGATTTCAAAATACACCGCTGGTTCCATGGTCGCAATATGATACCTACTGCAGATTTTGAATTTGCCTCTGGAAACAGCGGCTTTCTGTCAAATTGTTTTAAAACTAGACAGTATTTCACCTGCAGGAAGTAGCTTAACACAAATATAACTGAGCTTATATGACCAGCTATAGAGGGTATTATTTATTCGCTCGGTAAACACCAGCGCACATAGGTCCAGCTGCGTCACTAATTGGTTTCCGCCAGCGTGACAGAAATGGTACTTAACTGCTTTTGTCTAATTATTCTGATTTGTGTCAGCTTTTTACTGGGAGCTATAGTTTGATTAATATAGTCTTTCAAAAGCATATCTTAGTTCCCTGATCCTTTCCTTTAATGCAGTTATTTCTCAAGTTCGTTGCACCATCCTTGCCTCAGCCTAATACAACTTTAGCCAAACAAAGACATAACCAAATTGGATGAGATTGAGAAGATTGATGTGAAGTCTTGATAATTGCTTCTGTAATCGATAGAAATTCAGCCGAGTGGGCAATTCGTATCACACTAGCTTAGCATGGTCTTAGTCTACGATAAAAGAACCAGGATTCGGATGAGATCAAATCCTGGATGGATCTGTGGGTATCTCGGAAACTACTGATTCGATTGGGCTCAAATTTTAGCACAGGAAAGGCTGCGACCATACATTAGGACTGCATAGCTTGGGTGTGATCCGAAAAAATGTAAAAATTTGGAACCAGTCGCTACCGATATTCTATCGAGGTTATTTTAAATATCGCAATAACCTAAGCATCCAGAAGGGGCCATCTTGATTTTTCAGTAACTTGATTTGCCTGTGCATTTATGTTTCTTGATTTCCCCCAAATATTGCATTTAAAAGATCATCACTAAATTGGTGTGCGACCTTTCAATAGGAGGATCCATTTCTAAGCCGCTTCCATTTATAGCTAAGCTCCGCCCAGTCTTACGCTTGTTTGGATCGACTTTGAACACTGAATTACCTAAACTCCAATATTACGGTAACAATACAGGTAAGGCGTTGAATATTTGGAAATGAATTTGG
The DNA here is from genome assembly GCA_034401795.1 of Chaetoderma sp. LZ-2023a. NCBI lineage: Eukaryota > Metazoa > Mollusca > Caudofoveata > Chaetodermatida > Chaetodermatidae > Chaetoderma > Chaetoderma sp. LZ-2023a. The sequence goes on from CM067361.1 coordinate 60,763,442, forward strand.
CTATGTGCTGTTGGTTGCCTATGGCAGCACAAACTCCCTGTCAAATTAGTTCCAGCAGAACGTTTATTAAATAGGAAATACATCAAAGACATACAAGTCGTATAACTGTCGCACTTTGTCCATGATGGAGCTAGATATGTCATTCATTACTCATTTTGATTGTGACGTCAACCTACACATGACGTAATTGATTGTTACGTCATATATTTGCATGGAAGATGGGATTCCTCTATCATAGCCCGATCAACCAATGTGTGATACATTTCACAGGAACCAATGACATGGAAAACATGCATTGGCTTGGATTACCTCATAACCTATTGAAATCTCAATATCTCGATTTTAAGACATTTATCCAAAAAATTATGTTGAATATTTTACCCTAATTCAACTGAAACCTATTGCTTCCCTAGGCAGCAACTTGTACCATTCAAATTACTTTCAAAATATTCAAGAACAGATCCGCTACATCATAAGGAATTTGTCATTGCTAGCTTGTACGGGTTGAATGTTCAATTAGTTGGGGACCAATATAAAAAACAACATAATTACCATCGAAATGAATCTTGCTTAGCAGCTACCTATGATTTATTTCAGAAGACATCACTCCTTGATGGTGGCTTTCCTTTGTACCAAACCAAAACAACAGATTAGATTTATGTTCGGAGATATATTCGTACTATTGCCTGAGATGGAGGTTGGCATAAACTAGGCAATTATAATATTATTAATGAATACAGCAAGGAATATACTAACAGTATACTGGATACGACACTATCACTATCGGATACATACATTATTCTATGATTATTAATTGTAATAATGTATCCCTTAATTCTACTGATACTCAATTCGCGATTCATCCAAAATGGTTCTAGCAACGCGGCTAATATTACTAATATCTATTTTTTAAATGTATTTAATTCATGAATTACAAAAAACCCTGGTACAGTACATATATTATCACGGCCACTACCGCAGCGGAATGCCAGCACGTCGCGTGCAATTTGAATATCCAGTAACTTAATTACACATATAACAGTTAGACTTATTACGCTACTTCAATGAAAACATAACAACGTGCTGTCGCTACACAACTATACAGGTGTTGTGAATTCCTCGCAGAGCGACAGACACACTAGCCAGGGTTTGTTTACTGACCGATGTCGCCAAATCTTTAACTGCGAGACTGAGTTATTCTCGAGCGTCACCGATACTGCCTCTGCTGCCGCCACTGTTGCGCCTCATTAACATGCTCGGCATCT